>JAOCZM010000193.1:0-76115 GCA_026122235.1 Vinca minor
TGAAAACTCAAGACAAGCTTTAGTAAGATCGTCTCCCACAATGTTCCAAGACTTCTTAAAGAAACCCGCATTGAAGCCATCCGGACCCGGTGCTTTGTTATCCCCAATATCAAATAAAGCTCTTTTAATCTCTTCGGGTGATACATCAACACATAAAGCCTCACATTGTTCCAAAGAAACCGTCGACCCACTTTCACAAACATCCACATCCAAACTAGTTCTCCCTTCCCGTGTACCAAGCAATCCTTTATAATAAGAAATGAAGGCCTCGGCTACCTCCTCGGTGGAAGAAGTTAAAACTCCATTATGATCCATGACGGATGCAATGAAATTCCTCTTCTTATTCCGTTTGATAATAGCATGAAAAAATTTGGAATTCCGGTCACTTTCAAGAATATACTTTCCTTTTGCCAATTGTGCAAAGAAAAGTCTCTCCGCTTCCCCCAAATTCCAAGCCACCTTCCTAGCCTCCATTAATCTCCCCGATAAATCCCCATCACCCGGATTCGAATCCCAAGCAATTTGTAGTGTTTCAAGTTCACCATTCGCCTTAGAAGCTCTCTCCGAAATATGAGAAAAATGACGTTTGTTGAGGAGCTTAAGAGGCTTCTTCAAACTATGTAGTTTTTTTACCAAGCAAAATTGGGCCGTACCATAAAAATATGCATCCCAAACCGAGTTGACAACATCCACATACTCAACATGATTAAGCCAAATATTCAAAAATTTAAAGGGAGTACGCCCGGATTTATCCCTTTCCCCCCAAGAGGCAAGACAAGGACAATGATCGGAAACAAACCCCATAGGGAAAAAATTAACATTCATAATCCGCACATCTTGGATAAGAGCATCATTTCCCATAGCTCTATCAATTTTAGAAAGAATACCCCTATCGGTCCAAGTGTAATAACACCCACTTGATGGGAGGTCTTCAATACCCAACACCCCACAACACTCCCAAAAGTCACTAATTTCATAGTTGGTGATAGCATTCCCATTAGCTTTTTCATCAAAATAAAGGTGAGCATTGAAATCCCCAAAAATCCCCCAAGGCTCACGAATATTCTCCCCAAATTCCACCAAATCATACCAAAGAGGTCTACGTTCAACAATTTTGACATAACCATACACAAAGCTAACAAGAAGGGAATTATGAGATACCTTGCAAGTCACACGTGTATGGATGACTTGTTCATGAGTGGATAAAACATCAACTTCAACGGTGTTGGAATTCCACAAAATCGCAATCCTTCCTCCACTCGTAGTGCCGAAATTGTGTGTATATCCCCAACCATGAAACTTAGTCGCCATCAATCTCTTTAATTTGTCTTCGTTGAGTTTTGTTTCCAAAATGCCAACAACATCCACCTTATGCCATCTAAGAAAATCCCGCACTTTATTATGCTTAACGGGGTCATGAAATCCCCTCACATTCCAGCTAAGAAGATTCATCATCGGAATCGGAATGTTGAGTATCCCGCCCATCTACATCATCTATGGGCTTCTTATGTTGAGTATCCCGCCCATCTACATCATACACGAATGAGTATCCCGCCCATCTACATCGACTGAGAGCTCTTTCTTGATTCTATGGGTGGTGGTGCATGGCCGTTCTTAGTTGGTGGAGCGATTTGTCTGGTTAATTCCGTTAACGAACGAGACCTCAGCCTGCTAACTAGCTATGCGGAGGAATCCCTTCGCAGCTAGCTTCTTAGAGGGACTACGGCCTTTTAGGCCGCGGAAGTTTGAGGCAATAATATGTCCGCGGATGCCCTTAGATGTTCGGGGTCAGCACGCGCGCTACACCGATGTATTCAACGAGTCTATAGCCTCGCCGACAGTGCCCGGTAATCTTTGAAATTTCATCGTGACTGGGATAGATCATTGCAATTATTGGTCTTCAACGAGGAATTTCCCTTTAGTAAGCGCGAGTCATCGCCCCGCGCTGACTACGCCCCCCGCTCTTTGTACACACCGCCCGCCGCTCCTACCGATTGAATGGTCCGGCAAGTGTTCGATCGCGACGACGTGAGCGGGTGCGCCGCCCGCGACGCCGCGAGAAGTCCACCGAACCTTATCATTTAGAGGAAGGAGAAGTCAGAATAAGGTTTCCGTAGGTGAACTCGCATAAGGATCATTGTCGAAAACCTCGCAAGAGCAGACTACCAAACTAACACGCTTTCATAAGGCTAGGGCGGCGGGCTCCGGCTCTCCCCGGCGCCCTGCTGCCTCTCGCTGCCGGGCCGGCGCCTCGCGACTGCCGCAAGAAACAACAAAACCCCGCGCGGAAAGCGCCAAGGACTACTAAAAAATGGATCGCTTTCCTCGGCTCCGCCTGCCTCGCGGCGCGAACGGGGACCAAGGCGCCTGTCGACTCTAAAACGACTTTCGTGAAACGGATATCTAGTGCTCTCGCATCGATGAAGAACGTAGCAAACCGCGATACTTGGTGTGAATTGCGTAATCCCGTGAACCATCGAAGCTTTTTGAACGCAAGTTGCGCCCGGGGCCATAGCCGAGGCACGCCTCGCCTCGGGCGCCACGCATCGCGCCGCCTCCTCCTCGCCCGTGGCGGCGCTGGGACGCGGGGAGTGGCGGAGATTGGCCTCCCGTGCCTGGGCCGCACGGCCGGCCTAAACGCTTGTCCTCGCCTGACGCCACGACAAGCTGGGTGGTTGAACGACCCTCTCAACGTAAATCGCGGTCTGAACCGCTGGACGGGGCAAGACCGTGAGACCCTTTCAGCCGAGCTCCTCCTCCTCCCTCGAGAGGAGAGGAGAGCTTGCCACGACCGCACTCCCTGTGTCAAAGTGACTACCCACTGAAGTTTAAGCATATCAATAAGCTGAGGAAAAGAACTAACTAGATTCCCTTAGTAACGGCGAGCGAACCTGAAAAGCCCAAGCTTAGAATCGGGCGGCCTCGCCGTCCGACTTGTAGCCTCGAGAAGCGCCCTCGCGCAGCGACTCGAGCACAAGTCCCCTCGGAATGGGCACTGGGAGAGGTGACAGCCCTGCCGTGCTTTCTGACTCGCCGCACCACGAGGCGCTCGCTTTCGCGAGCTCGGGTTGTTTGGGAATGCAGCCCTCAATAGGGCGGTAAATTCCGCTCCAAGGCTAAATATGGGCGAGAGACCGATAGCAAACAAGTACCGCGAGGGAAAGATGAAAAGGACTTTGAAAAGAGAGTCAAAGAGTGCTTGAAATTGCTCTGGGAGGGAGCGGACGGGGCCGGCGATGCGCCCTGGCCGGATGTGGAACGGCGACAAGCCGGTCCCGCCGATCGACTCGGGCGTGACTAAGGCCGACTGACGGGGACGGCCAAAGCCCGGGCCGTAGATATGCCCGCGAGACGCCGCTGCCTCGGTTTGAGGCGGATGCGCGCGCTCTGGGCGTGCTGCGCATTCGCGCCTCCCTGTGCCGGGCCTCGCGTGGCTCCCCATTCGACCCGTCTTGAAACACGTACCAAGGAGTCTGACATGTGTGCGAGTCAACGGGCGAGTAAACCCGTAAGGCGTAAGGAAGCTGATTGGCGGGATCTGTCACGGGTCGCAAGTTTCACTACTTGAGACGCCCGCGATGCCGAGTAACTCTAGCTCAAATAGCTCCTAAGTTACTCCCGGCAAGCTTTCTCTTTAGTCACAATCTCGGGACAAGAAGATAGGCAACACTTAAAAAACGAAAACTGAAGACTTGCGCCAAAACTCGCTTTTCTCATTAAAATATAACATCATTACAAGTATGAAAATTTACATCAAAAGTGTTCAAAACGACGAGGGGGAGAGTCGCTTGAATGCCTATTACAAATGCTAGAAGTTTGGTTTTTGCTTGTTTGTTGAAATTTTTGTTCCCCCCTATAGGTGCTTAAAAAGCATTTGCCTAAGTGATAGGAGTTGACACCAAAATTCCGAGGAGGTGGGAAAAACGCTAACATATGCTATGTACATGATAATTACAAACTACCTCGTGCATTATCTCTTACATGGTTACAAAAGTTCACTCATCAAATTTGAGCTCAATCGGAGTTGATCTTGATACAAAACGGCACATGCCAAGTCGGTTGGCTGTTGTGCACTGTCGGCCGCAGATTGGGGCGCTGGGCGGCTGGCTGTGCTGCGGGCCTGGGCGGCTGGCACGGGCGCTGGCCTGGGCGGCTGGCACGGGCGCTGGCCTGGGCGCTGGGGCATGGGCGCTGCGGCTGGCCTGGGCGCTGGGGCATGGGCGATGGGGCTTGGGCGCTGCGGCTGGCCTGGGCGACTGGCACGGGCTCTGGCGTGCGGCTGGCATGGGCGGCCAGCAGAGGCGAGCATGGGCGACAGGCAAGGGCGGCCAGCAGGGGCGGCCAGCATGGGCGGCCAACATGGGCGAGCATGGGCGGCCAGCATGGGCAGCTGTCCTGGGCGCTGTCTTGGGGCTTGTCTTGGCCCTGTCTTGGGCATGTCTTGGCCATGTCTTGGGCATGCCTTGGCCCTGTCTTGGGGCTTGTCTTGGCCCTGTCTTGGGCATGTCTTGGCCATGTCTTGGGCATGCCTTGGCCATGTCTTGGGGCTGAGTATTGGACGGTGCCGCCTCCGAGCGCACGAGCTGGGCGAGGCAATGGGGCACGCTTGGCCTACGGGCGTGCGGGTCATGTTGCGACAACGAAGTGCGCCATCCATGATCGACATGCTCGGGAGCCTTTGGCCACACGGCTTAGGCAAGCTCGGGCGCGCAGAGGAGCATCGTTGCTGTCTCCTGTGCGAAGTCACGAACGACCCGTGACATACTCCCCCACTTGACTTAGGCGACGTCCTCGGCGCCTTCTTCATCTGAGCACTCTTTAAATCCACGGCGAGCCTGAGGAGGTTCGCCAAAACACGATCTTCGGCAAGCAACTCCGCTTCTGCATAGCTTCAAACGAACACTTTCTTTAAGATATTCCCGAATCGGAGTCCTTTCACCTTGTTGCACGCCAAGGCGAATGTGTTTCCCGCAAGAGTTCAAGGTTAGGCTAGCATAATCCGCTCCCGGGGTCTCCGTATCCTTTAATCTTCGTGCCGCAGTTGTTCCTTTCCTTCATGGGAGCTCTCATCGAATACATGGTGGCCATGAGCGTATGTATTCTCCCGAGGGCTCAACATTATTTCTCAAAGGGATCAAGGTTGGTTTATTCCCCATCACCATAAGTGAATTAGCCTCAGGGTCTATTGCTACTTTATTCTTCCGCAAAAATCCGATGCCAAGAACAATTCGGTGGTCATCCATATTTACAACCGCCAAGGAAGTCATTTTCTTCAACGGTCCCATTTCCACCTTTCACACTATGGGCCATGCCCACAAAAGGCTTAGCACACGAGTTAACAGCTCTTCACAACACGACTCCACACTCTTTGATAATGTTATGCCCAAACCGATCAATCTCGTGCAAGCAATATAGTTCTCCGTGGCTCCACAATCCACAACAACCCTGAGACAGACTCTCCCGTTGATCTTCGTGTCCACATACAAGAGTCCGAGCTTTATGTCTTGAGCATCGTCCCGCTTTTCACCGCAACGATCCCATCGCTTTCATGTCCTGAGCATCGTCCGCTTTTCACCGCAACGATCTCCTCTTTAGACCCCCAAGGCTCCAAAGCAAGGCCTTGATCTTCAACCGTGCGAAGCTTCCCAAATATCCTACTTCCTCGTGATATTCTTGCCGCTTCAAAAGTCCGAAGGCTTCCCAAGTAACTCCCCTCTTCATGATGGGCAGCTCGCAACCCTCGCCTCCCCCGCCAGCCGATTTCTCGCTTGGGTCATTTCTTGCTAGCAGATACAGCATGTATCGCCGCTAGCACACTCTCAATCACCTCGGATCGGATCTTATAGCATTCACCGACCCACTAGGCGCCATCTTGCTCTGACAAAATCTCCAAGGTGCCCCTGACTTTTCCACACGAGAAGCACGAGTAACCGCCGCTTCCCGCTCTTGAAGTTGAGCCGCATCTCCCCCACTAGAGCTCCGTCTCGTAGGCCGGACGATCCGCCCACTAAAAGATCATGCTTTCGGCATTGGGGAGATGAATTTCTCCACTAGACCCCCTCGAGTCATCTACTCTTCGGTCCCTCTCGAGGTTCCATTCCATAGTCCTCCAAGCTCTCCGCCATCGACATGGCTTCCGCCACTGCCTCGGCCCTCTGCTCTGCTCAACTCTTGCCTTGCCCACGGTTTCAACTCCTTCGACAAAGGCAAAGAGCTTATCCATCTCTCGACATGTCCTCAATCTGTAGCATATAGGTAGAAAAATTCTTCACATACTCCCGAACCGCACCCGTATGCCTTAGTTCCCTAAGCTTGCGGCGAGCATCGTATGCAGATTCATCGGGAAGAATTGTTTCTTCATAGCACTTTTCGCGAGCTCCCTGTGCATTGATAACTAGCCGACTCGCTCGATATCGTGGGTCACACTCTCCACCATAGCTTAGCATCATCCTCAAGATAGGTAGCGGCAAGATCAACCTTCATGGCCTCATCCACAATGCCTACAGCCTTGAAATATCGGGACAAGTCAAGAAGAAGTTGTCAATCTCCTTTGCATCCCTAGCTCCCGCGTAGGCCTTCGGCTTCTCTCACCTTTACCTTAGGAGTGTTGGGAGCGACAACACGTGGCCCTGAGCTCAGGCTCCAGCTCGCACGGCCAACGGCCAAAGACAAGATCTCAGCTCGCACCTCACCTCGCCCATCACAACCCGAGTTCGGCCAACGCTTCGGTGTTCTTGCCACGTATGCGCGACTTTCACAATCGCCAGATCGCTCGTCACAATCCTTTTCTCATTGGATTGACACTCAAACAGCTCCCCTAGTAGCGGAGCTCAATTCCTCTAGCTCCCTACTTTGATAGGCAACATCGCTCTCCATTAGCATCGCCCGACGCTCCATGGAGTTACCATCCTCCTCGCTAGCTCCGTGAGCGTAAGGTATGGACTTTACCGACCGACGCTCTAACGCTTCGAGACGTGCCCTCATAGCACTCTCATCCGCCGCTAAACCGCTTCTCGCTTTTACTAGCCATCGCTGCTCCCAAACAAGGCTCGATACTAAGTGTCACTGGGTCGCAAGTTTCACTACTTGAGACGCCCGCGATGCCGAGTAACTCTAGCTCAAATAGCTCCTAAGTTACTCCCGGCAAGCTTTCTCTTTAGTCACAATCTCGGGACAAGAAGATAGGCAACACTTAAAAACGAAAACGGAAGACTTGCGCCAAAACTCGGCTTTTCTCATTAAAATATAACATCATTACAAGTATGAAAATTTACATCAAAAGTGTTCAAAACGACGAGGGGGAGAGTCGCTTGAATGCCTATTACAAATGCTAGAAGTTTGGTTTTTGCTTGTTTGTTGAAATTTTTGTTCCCCCCTATAGGTGCTTAAAAAGCATTTGCCTAAGTGATAGGAGTTGACACCAAAATTCCGAGGAGGTGGGAAAAACGCTAACATATGCTATGTACATGATAATTACAAACTACCTCGTGCATTATCTCCTACATGGTTACAAAAGTTCACTCATCAAATTTGAGCCCATTCGGACTTCATTTGGATACAAAACGGCACATGCCAAGTCGGTTGACAGAGGTGCACTGTCTGCCGCAGATAGGGGCTGGGCGGCTGGCTGTGCTGCGGGCCTGGGCGCTGGCCTGGGCGACTGGCGGCCTGGGCGCTGGCATGGGCGACTGGCGGCCTGGGCGCTGGCATGGGCGCTGGCCTGGCAGGTTGGGGCGCGGATGTGCGGCTGGCATGGGCGGCCAGCAGGGGCGGCCAGCATGGGCGACAGGCTTGGGCGGCCAGCAGGGGCGGCCAGCATGGGCGGCCAACATGGGCGAGCATGGGCGACCAGCATGGGCGGCTGTCCTGGGCGCTGGCCTTGGGCATGTCTTGGCCTTGTCTTGGCCTTGTCTTGGCCTTGTCTCGGCCATGTCTTGGCCTTGTCTCGGCCATGTCTTGGCCTTGTCTTGGCTTTGTCTCGGCCATGTCTTGGCCTTGTCTTGGCTTTGTCTCGGCCATGTCTTGGCCTTGTCTTGGCCATGTCTTGGAGCATGTCTTTGGACGATGCTGCCTCCGAGCGCGTGAGCTGGGCGAGGCAATGGGGCACGCTTGGCGCACGGGCATGCGGGTCATGTTGCGACAACGAGGTGCGCCTTCCATGATCGGCATGCTCGGGAGCCTTTGGCCACACGGCTTAGGCAAGCTCGGGCGCGCAGAGGAGCATCGTTGCTGTCTCCTGTGCGAAGTCACGAACGACCCGTGACAGATCCCGCCAATCAGCTTCCTTACGCCTTACGGGTTTACTCGCCCGTTGACTCGCACACATGTCAGACTCCTTGGTCCGTGTTTCAAGACGGGTCGAATGGGGAGCCCGCAGGCCAGCACCGGGAGCGCGCAGATGCCGAGCACGCCCGAGTGGCGCGCGCCGCCCCGGCCTCAAACTGCATTTGACGACGCTGCTCTCCGCTGGCATATCTACATGCCGGCTTTGGCCGCCGCCCACCCGTGACTCGTCCACGCCCGAGCCGATCGGGTGACCGCTTGTCGCTGCCTCCACATCCGACCCGGGCGACGCTGCCCCCATCCGCTTCCTCCCGACAATTTCAAGCACTCTTTGACTCCTCTTTTCAAAGTCCTTTTCATCTTTCCTCACGTACTTGTTTGCTATCGGCCTCTCGCCCATATTTAGCCTCGACGGAATTTACCGCCCTATTGGGGCCGCATTCCCAAACAACCCGACTTTCACGACAAAGGGCCTGTAGTGCGACTGTGGTCCGGAGCACGACGGATCAAGCTACTCTCTTCCGGTGCTCCCATTCTGTGGACTTGTAGGCTCGGGTCCGCCGCCGAGGACGCTTCTCTGTGCTACACTGACGGCGAGGCCGCCCGATTCTAAGCTTGGGCTTTTTCCCGCTCGTCACGCTAGCTAAGTGGAATCCTAGTTAGTTTCTTTTCCTCCGCTTATTGATATGCTTAAACTCGACGGTAGTCCCGCCCCGACCCGGGGTCGTGCCGTGGCAAGCTCTCCTCTCTCTCGAGGGAGGGAGAGAGGGCTCAGCCGAGTGGTCTCACTGGCCTTTCCCGCGCTCCGCTGCTCCGTGCACGATTTTCGCTGGAGAGGGTCGCTCAACCACCACTTGTCGTGACGCCCGAGGCGAGGGACCGACGCTTAGCGGCCGCGCCGCCGCACGGAGGCCACTCCGCCTCCCTCGGGCCCCCGCGCCTTCCGGGGCGAGGAGGGGAGGGCGACGCGATGCGTGACGCCTAGCAGTACGTGTGTCTCTACGCCTAATGGCTTCGGGCGCAACTTGTGCTCAAAACTCGATGGTTCACTGGATTCTCGCAATCCACACCAAGTATCGCAGCTTTGCTACGCTTCTTCATCGATGCGAGAGCCTAGATATCCGTTGCCGAGAGTCGCTTAGATTCGACGGGCGCTGTCCCTCTGCTCTGCGCTGCGACCCGGCGGAGCTGGGAAGGCACCCATTTTTTTAGTAGTCCCTGCGCCTCGCACGGGTTTGTTAGTTTTGCGCGGCTGGCCGCCCGAGAGCGCTCGGCCGGCGCTGGGGCAACGGGCGCCGGAGAACCCGAGCCCGCCGCCCACGCTTTGGCGAGAACGTGTTCGCCGGTGGTCTCGCTTCTGCAGTTTCGACAATGATCCTTCCGCAGTTCACCTACTGAAACCTTGTTACGATTTCTCCTTCCTCTAAATGATAAGGTTCAGTGACTTCTCGCGACGCCGCGGGCAGCGAACCGCCACGCCGGGCGCGATCCGAACACTTCACCGACCATTCAATCCGGTAGGAGCGACGGCGTGTGTGTACAAAGGGGCAGTGGACGTAGTCAACGCGAGCCGATGACTCGCGCTTACTAGGAATTCCTCGTTGAAGACCAATAATTGCAATGATCTATCCCCATCACGATGAAATTTCAAAGATTACCCGGCCTCGCTCGCCAAGGCTATAGACTCGTTGAATACATCAGCAGATACGCGCGCGCGCCCGTAACATCTAAGGGCATCACTGCACTGCTATTGCCTCAAACTTCCGCTGCCTAAAAGGCCGTAGTCCCTCTAAGTAAGCTAGCCGCTGAGCGGATTCCTCCGCATAGCCAGTTAGCAGGCCGAGGTCTCGCTTTCGCTAACGGAATTAACTGCATAAATCGCTTCCACCAACTAAGAACGGCCATGCACCACCACCCTATAGAATCAAGAAAGAGCTTTCAGCCTACAATCTTACTATGTCTCGACTCGTAAGTTTTCCCCTGTTGAAGTCAAATTAGCCGCAGTCTCCACTCGTGGTGCCTCTTCCGCAATTTCTTTAAGTTTCACCTTTATGACTATACTTCCCCTGAACCCCAAAAACTTTGATTTCTATAAGGTGCCGGCGGAGTCCTTAAAGTAACATCCGCCGATCCTCGGCTCGGGCATCGCTTATGGTCGAGACTAGGACGGTATCTCGATCGCCTTCGAGCCCCCAACTTTCGCTCTTGATTAATGAAAAACATCTCTGGCAAATGCTTTTGCAGCTTGTTCGTCTTTCATAAATCCAAGAATTTCACCTCCGACTATGAAATACGTAATGCCCCTGATCTGTCCCCCGTTAATCATTACTCCGATCTCCAAGGCCAACATAATAGGATCGACGCCCTTATCGTTATCCCATGCCATGTATCCAGAGCGTAGGCTTGCTTTGAACACTCTAATTTCTTCAAAGTAACAGCTGCCGAGGGCACGACTCCGCCGCTAAGGCCAGGAGCGCATCGCTGCGTAGTAGGATTTGATGACGACCGGTGCACACCCAAAGGCGGACCGGCCCGACTCATCCCAAAGTTCAACTACGAGCTTTTTAATCGCAACAACTTAAATATACGCTTATCGAGCCGGAATTACCGCGGTCGCCGGCACTGCACTTGCCCTCCAATGGATCCTCGCTAAGCGGATTTAGATTGTACTATTCTCCACTACTGCATTCTAAAAGAGCCCGTGATTGCTATTTATTGTCACCACCTCCCCGTGTCGATTGCACTTGCGCTACCCGCCGCCTTTCCTCGATGTGGTAGCCGCTTTCTCAGTTCCTCTCCTAATCGAACCCTACTCTCCGTCACCCGCCACCACCATGCAGTCCCTATCCTACCATCGAAAGTTGATAGGCAGAAATTTGAATGATGCGCTGCCGCACGCAGGGCCGTGCGATCCGCCGAGTTATCATGAATCATCGGGCTAACGGACGACAGCCCGCCGACCTTTATCTAATAAATGCATCCCTTCCGTAAGTCGGGTTTGTTGCACGTATTAGCTCTAGAATTACTACTGCTATCCGAGTGTAAGATACCATCAAACAAACTATAATCGAGTTTAATGAGCCATCTGCAGCTTCATCAAATCAATTAGTTCATACTTACACATGCATGGCTTAATCTTTCGAGACAAGCATATGACTACCGGCAGATCAACCAGTAACATTCTAACGACGCTGCCGCCGCATGATCAAGCCGCCCGAGGGGCGATCGCCAAAAGCGGGCGAAGGCGACTGTATGGGATTAGACGATGTTTCGGGCAAAGCCGAGGCCGAGGCCTCTACGCCTCCGGCGCCTCAATCCGAGATCGAAGGCGGGCCGCTGCCACGAACGCCGCTGCCTAGAGCGCCGCGGGAACGCGGAGATTGCCGCGGCCTGGCCCACCGCCCGCAACCCCTTCAAGAGGAGAGAGACTGAGCGAGACGAACGAGGACGGTGGGACACCCAATGCCTTCGGCGTAGGTACGCAACACAGAAAGACTGAACGCGGCCGAGCCAATATTCGCGCCCGGGGCCACGAATGAAGAGGTCACTGAGGTAAGACGCTCGCCGCCCGGAGCAGGTTCCGCCCTACCCAAATCCAGCCGATCACCACTCACGCTGTCAGCAACGTATGGCACGATCGGCGAAGGAAGCCGAACGACGACGTGCCGCGACAAGGCGACACCCCGGCCAACTCGCAGGTCCAACTGCGGCGCTGCGACGCACGCTGGTCATCTCGCCCGGACGCTGCCGGCTCGTGGACGAGCGACGGGCGGGACGAGGCCGAGGCCGGCGACTCCTTCTTCGCACGCTCTGCGCCTCCGAAATCTGGCTGCGCTACTAAGGCTAAGTCTTTGTGCCTGGCACAAGACGCCCAAGCACGCATGCCGTGCTCAACACCCTGACGTAACCGGCCGCAGCAGCGCTTCGCAGCCCCGCCTCGCGCTCCGCAGCTCGCTCGGGCTCGCTCGGGTCCGTAGCATTTCCGGGCGCCGCCCAACGACGGGAGGTCGCTGGCCGCATCGTCGCCACCAACTCGCTTACTAGGCATGCCTTGCGGGCAGGAGAACGGGCTGCCTTCAGCGCCCCAAGCAGCAAGCTCATCAAGTTTTTCTATACCCCCCATAGGTGCTCCGAGACATTTGCCCATGTGACAAATAGTGAGACACCCATTTTCCGGCGAGGTGGGAAAATTTTGTCGAATTTTTATCCGCTGTTATAGACATGATAATTCTATGAAATTTTGCAGGGAGTATTCATATGATATTAAGAACCTCCAGAATTTTTTTTTCAGAATTTTTTTCAAAATAAAAATATATATTTAATTTTTTTTCCCGAAATATAGTGTCTAATTTTTTGTCTATTGTTATAGACATGATAATTCTATGAAATTTTGTAGGCAGTATCCTTATGATATTAGGAACCTCCAGAACAATTTTCAGATTTTTTTTTCAACTTACAAATATAGATTTAATTTTTTTTCCCCAAATTCTTTGTCGAATTTTTATCCGATGTTATAGACATGATAATTCAATGAAAATTTGCATGGTGTATCATTTTGATATTAGTAACCCCAAGAAACTTTTTTTCAGATTTTTTTTTCAACTCAAAAAATATAGATTAAATTTTTTTTCCCAAATTCTTTGTCTAATTTTATCCGTTGTTATAGACATCATAATTCAATGAAATTTTGCATGGAGTATACTTGTGATATTAGTAACCCACGTAAACGCTTTTCAGAATTTTTTTTCAACTCAAAAATTTAAATTTAAATTTTTTTGCCGAAATAACGTATTATGGTGCAACGAGGCAACCACGCCCGTGGCAGGCCACGAGCCAAGGCAGGCAAGGCCTAGGCGGATAAACCTCTCCGAGTGCGGCAGATCGGGCTACAAAGGCAGGCCATGCG
This sequence comes from Vinca minor, assembly GCA_026122235.1. Lineage (NCBI taxonomy): Eukaryota > Viridiplantae > Streptophyta > Magnoliopsida > Gentianales > Apocynaceae > Vinca > Vinca minor. The sequence goes on from JAOCZM010000193.1 coordinate 13,190, forward strand.
CCAAGGCAGAGCCACGCCCAAGGCGTGCCATGCGCCCTAGGGGGCAAAGCACGCCCCAAGGCAAGCCACGATCTCGACAGGACACGCCCAAGGCAGCCTTGCGCCTAGGAAGGCCACGCCCAAGCAAGCCATGCGCCAAGGAAGGCAAGTGCCTAGGCGGATAAACCTCGACTGGTGCGGGCAGGTGGTGGCTACGGAGGCAGGCCATGCGCTAGGCAGTGGCATCGCCTAGGCAGGCCATGCGCCTAGGCAGTGCCACGATCCTCGGCAGACACGCCCCAAAGCAGCCATGCGCCTAGGAGCAGGTCGGGACCTGGCAGGCCATGCGCCAAGGCAGGCAAGGCCTAGGCGGATAAACCTCCCCAGCGCGGGCTACGAAGGCAGGCCATGCGCCAAGGCAGCAAGGCCCAGGCGGATAAACCTCGCCTGGTGCTAGCAGCGTGGGCCACTGAGGCAGGCCATGCGCCAAGGGCGCAGGCACGCCCCAAGGCAGGCCATGCGCCCAGGGCAGGCCACGATCCCCGGCAGACACGCCCAAAGCAGTCATGCGCCAGAAGGTCAGACCCCAGCAGGCCATGCGCCAAGGCAGTCAAGGCCTAGGCGGATAAACCCTCCCGGGTGCGGGCTACGAAGGCGAGGCCATGCGCCAAGGCAGGCAAGGCCTAGGCGGATAAACCTCCCCGGGTGCGGCAGGGCGGCTACTGAAGGCAGGCAAGGCCTAGGCGGATAAACTCCCCGGGTGCGGCAGGGCGAGGCTACGAAGGCAGGCCATGCGCCAAGGCAGCAAGGCCTAGGCGGATAAACCCTCCCTGCGTGTGCAGCAGGGCGCTGGCCACGCCTCAAGGCCACGCGCCGCAGGCCCATGTGCTGGCGGCGATGGGCCAGCGCCATGCGCAAGGGAGGCTATGTGCCAAGGCAGGTGATGAGCCAAGGGAGGCCACGTGCCCAAGGAGGCCACGCCCTGGGCCATGCGCCAAGGGAGGCCACGACTCAAGGGCCATGTGCCAAAGGGCAGGCGATGAGCCAAGGGAGGCCATGCGCCAGCGGAGGCCACGCCCACGGCCATGCGCCAAGGCAGGCGATGCTCCAAGGCAGTGCAATGCGCCAAGCCAGTGCCACGCGCCAAAGCAGCCATGCCCCAAGGCCATGCGCCTAAGGCAAAGGCCACTCCACAAAGCAGGCCACGCCCCAAGGACAGTGGGGCCAAATTAAAGCGATGCGCCAATGCAAAGCCACGACCCAAGGCAGTAACGCACCAAGGCAGGCCATGCCCCAAGGCAAGCTAAGCTCCAAGGCAGCTATGCGCCACGGCAGAGCCACGCCCCTGGGTAGCAAAGCATGCGCCAAGATCTGCCATGCTTCGCAGCAGTGCGACGCGACAGTGAAGGCTAAGGTAGAGCGATGTGCTCTAGCAAGCGATACGCTAAGTCAAGCGACACGCCAAGACGCAGCGATGCACCAAGACAAGCAAAGCGCGAGACAAGCGAAGCACCGAGGCAAAGTGGTTTGCTTCTCGCTCTCAACACTTAGTCATTCATAGGTACTTAGTCTTGGTTTTTTCTCCCTAGACAGGGAAAACCTCCCTGGAATATTAGAAGTCGAGTTTGGTCGGGGAGGGTGGGATTTAATCAAAGCGACAAAGGGTCGAATCTCGGAGGATCGCGGGCAAAGCAAGGCCACTCGCCCCTTACAATACCCCCGCCGCGTATTTAAGTCGCCTCGCAGCGATTCTACCCGCCGCTCGATGGGAATTGTTCTACAAGGCGGCCGCCACGGCTCTTCCGCCGCAACGCTTAGCCAACGACACGGGCCTCGGGACCGAAGTCCCACCGCTGGGTCTGGGCAGCTGGACGGCGGGCGACGCTGCCGCTTCTAGCCCTGATTCTCGACTTAGAGGCGCTCGACCATAATCCAACGCACGGTAGCTTTCACACATCAGGCTTTTCAACCAAGCCGATGACCAATCGTGCGAATCAATCTGCCCTCTCGTACTCAGGTTGAATTACTATCATGACACTCGCCATCGCAGGGTAAAACTAACCTCGCCTCACGACTCGCCTAAACCTCACCACGCTCCCTATCGTGGGTGAACAATCCAACACTTGGTGAATTTCGCTTCACAATGATAGGAAGAGCCGACATCGGCGATCAAAAAGCAACGCCGCTATGAACGCTGATCGCTACAAGCCGCTTATCCCTCGTGGTAACTTTTTCTCGACACCTCTAGCTTCAAATTCAAGGTCTAAAGGATCGCTAGGCCACGCTACTCGCTCAGATTCGCGACCGGAAATCGAATCAAACGAAGCTTTTTACCCTTCTCGCTCCACACGAGATTGCTCGTTGAGCTCATCTTAGACACCTCGCGTATCTTTAACGATGTGCCGCCTCACCCAAACTCCCCACTCCGACAATGTCTTCTCGCCCTGATCGGGCCGCCGGCGACCTTAGGTCCAAAAGAGGGGCAGAGCCCCGCCTCCGATTCACTGGAATAAGTAAAATAACGCTAAAAGTAGTGGTATTTCACTCGCCCCAAGGCTCCCACTTATCCTACACCTCTCAAGTCATTTCACAAAGTCGACTAGAGTCAAGCTCAACAGGTCTTTTCCCGCTCGATTCTCGCTAAGCCTGCTCCTCTGGGTCGTGGTTTCGCCGATAGTAGACAGTGGACAGCTGGGAATCTCGTAATCCATTCACGCGCGCTACTAATTAGATGACGAGGCATTTGGCTACCTTTAAGAGAGTCATAGTTACTTCCCGCCGCTTACCCGCGCTTTGGTTGAATTTCTTCACTTTGACATTCTGAGCACCGCGTAAATCACATCAGCGTTAGCATCCGCAGGACCATCGCAATGCTTTGTTTTAATTAAATAGCTTCGATTCCCCTTGTCCGCATCTCAGCTTCGAAGTCAGTCGCTCGACGACGGAAGGCCCCTCAAGGAGCTGCTCCTAATCCGTCCCCTCGCCAAGACGCTGGCGCACTCCGCTCTGCCGCGGAGCAGCTCGAGCAGATTCTCCGACACTCGACTGGGTTCGGGTTAGGGACTCCCCGTGCTCACTCCCTCGAGCTAATCCTTTTCCCGGGTTACTTGATCCATTTTGCCGACTTCCTTGCTCTACATTGTTCCATCGACTGCAGGTCGCTCACCTTGAGACTCGATGCATGCTATGAGTACGACCAGCGTGAACGGTACTCGGTCCTCCCGATTTTCGGGTGCGCCGAGGGCGCACCGACACCACGCGACGCGGCAGGTGCTCTTTCCAGCTCACTGACTCCTACTCTCCGCCGAGCCGCTTCGTGGTGGGCAGTCGTTAAATGTAAAAGATAACTCTTCCCGAGGCTCTCGCCGACGCCTCCGACTTCTAACGCTGCCGCCAACCGCCACGCCCTGCTCAGAATTTTAACCCGATTCCCTTTTCGAGTACGCTACCGAACGCGCTTATCTGCTCGGGCTTCCCCACCCTTAGGATCGACTTCAACCCATGTGCAAGTGCCGCTCACATGGAACCTTTCCTCTTCGCCTTCAAAGTTCTCATTTGAATATTTGCTACTACTACCAAGATCTCGCACTGACGGCCAAGCCCGCTCGGCTTACGCCCTAGGTTTTGCAAATGACCGCCGCGCCTCCTACTCATCTGGGCTCGGCACTTGCCCCCGACGGCCGGGTATAGGTCACGCGCTTTAGCGCCATCCATTTTCAGAGCTAGTTGATTCGGCAGGTGAGTAGTTACACACTCCTTAGCGGATTCCGACTTCCATGACCACCGTCCCCGCTGTCTTTAATCGACCAACACCCTTTGTGGTGCTCTAGGTTAGCGCGTAGTTGGGCACCGTGAACCCGGCTTCCGGCTCATCCCGCACGCGCCTCGCTACCAAAAATGGCCCACTGAGCTCTTGATTCCGTGGGGCGGCTCAACAAAGCAGCCCGCCCTCGTCCCTACCTATTTAAAGTTTGAGAATAGGTCGAGGGCGTTGCGCCCCGATGCCTCTAATCATCGGGCTTTTACCCGATAGAATCCCCGCACGCGAGCTCCAGCCTATCCCGAGGGAAACTTCTGAGGGAACCAAACTACTAGATGGTTCGATTAGTCTTTCGCCTCTATACCCAAGTCGATTTAACGATTTGCATCGCCAAGATCGGGCCGCGGGCCTCCACCAGTAGTTTCTCTCGCTTCGCCCCGCCTGTGCATAGTTCACCATCTTTCGGTCCCGACTAGTATGCTCACACTCGAACCCTTCTCGTAAGATCAAGGTCTGGCCGACGTGCACCCCTCGTGGGATCCCGCCAATCGCCTTCCTTACGCCTTACGGTTTACTTCGCCTGCTGACTCGCACACATGTCGACTCTTGGTCCGTGTTTCAAGACGGCCGAATCGGGAGCCCGCAGCGCAGACCGGAGCGCGCAGATGCCAGGCACGCCCCGAGTGGCGCGCGCTGCCCCGGGCCTAAACTGGGTGACGACTGCTCTCCGCGGCATATACTATGCACGTGCTTGGCCGGCTGCCCACCTGCGTGACGTTCACGCCCGAGCCGATCGAGTGACCGCTTGTCGCTGCTCTACATCCGACCGGGCGCACGCCGCCCCCATCCGCTTCCCTCCCGACAATTTCAAGCACTCTTGACTCTCTTTTCAAAGTCCTTTTTTCATCTTTCTCGCTGTACTTGTTTCGCTACTCCGCCTTCGCCCATATTTAGCTCTGACTGAATTTACCGCCTCATTTGGGCCGTATTCCCAAACAACCTCGACTGCCGACAGCTGCCATGCGCGACTGTGGTCCGAGCACGACGGATCAGCTACCTTCTCCGCGCCCCATTCTGTGGGACTTGTGGCCTGGCCCGCCGGCGAGGACGCTTCCAGTTACACTCGGACGGCGAGGCCGCCCGATTCTAAGTCAGCTTTTCTGCCGCTCGAGCAGCTAAGTGGAATCCTAGTTAGTTTCTTTTCCTCCGCTTTTTATTGAGCACGCTTTAAACTCGCGCCGTGTGCCCCGCCCGACTGTCGCGAGCCGTGGCAAGCTTCCCTCTCTCTCTCTCTCGAGGGAGTGAGTGAGGTTTCTCGCCAAAGTGGTCTCACGGCTTTTCCTCGGCCCGCGGCCCGGCACGTATTTCGCTGAGCAGGGTCGCTCAACCACCACTTCGTCGCGACGCTCCGAGGCGCAGTGACCGACGTGCAGGCCGGGCCGCTGCACGGCACGTGCTAGGCCACCGCCTCTCTGCGGCGCGCCTCTTCCGGGCGAGAGCAGGGCGACGCGACGCGTGACGCCTGGGGGCAGACGCCGCCTCTGGGCCTAATGTGGCTGCAAGCAATCTCAGTGCTTCAAAACTCGCTGGTTCACGCTGGATTCTCGCGACTCACACTGGGTATCGCAGCTTACATGCTTCTTCACCGAAGCGCGGTAGCGCTCAGATATCCGTCGCCGAGTAGTCGCTGTTTAGATTCGACGGCGCCTGGCCTCTGCCTGACGCGGACCCGGGCGGAGCTCGAAGGCGCCCATTTTTTTAGTAGTCTCAGGCGCTTCGCGCGCGGGTTTGCTTGTGCGCGGCGGCCGCTCGAGAGCGCCTTCGGGCCGCTGGCCGGGCGGCACCCGGCGCCGGAGAACCCTGAGCCCGCCGCCCACGCTTATGAGAACGTGTTCGCCGTGGTCCGGCTTCGTGTGTTTCGATAATGATCCTTCCAGCAGTTCACCTACTGAAACCTTGTTACGACTTCTCCTTCCTCTAATGATAAGGTTCAGCTGACTTCGCGACGCCAGCGGCAACGAACCGCTCACGCCGGGCGCGATCCGAACACTTCACCGACCATTCAATCGGCAGGAGCGACGGGCGGTGTGTACAAAGGGCGTGGATTTAGTCAACGCGAAACGATGACTCGCGCTACTAGGAATTCCTCGTCAAGACCACACTGCAATGATCTATCCCCATCACGATGAAATTTCAAAGATTACCCGGCCTCGCTCGCCAAGGCTATAGACTCGTTGAATACATCGCGCAGCAGCGCGCGCGCCCGTAACATCTAAGGGCATCACTGCACTGCTATCGCCTCAAACTTCCGCGGCCTAAAAGGCCGTAGTCCCTCTAAGAAGCTAGCCGCGGGGGATTCCTCCGCATAGCTAGTTAGCAGGTCGAGGTCTCGCTTTCATAACTGAATTAACCAGCATAAATCGCTTCCACCAACTAAGAACGGCCATGCACCACCACCCATAGAATCAAGAAAGAGCTCTCACTGTCAATCCTTACTATGTCCTGACTCGTAAGTTTCCCCTGTGTCGAGTCAAATTAAGCCGCAGTGCTCCACTCCCGTGGTGCCCTTCCGTCAATTCCCTTTAAGTTTCACCTTTTGCGACCATACTTCCCCTGAACTCCAAAAACTTTGATTTCTCATAAGGTGCCTATGAGTCCTTAAAGTAACATCCGCCGATCCCCCGGGTCGGCATCGCTTATGGTCGAGACTAGGACGGCATCTCGATCGCCTTCGAGCCCCCCAACTTTCGCTTCTGATTAATGAAAACATCCTTGGCAAATGCTTTCGCAGCTTGTTCGCCTTTCATAAATCCAAGAATTTCACCTCCGACTATGAAATACGAATGCCCCCGACTCGTCCCCTCGTTAATCATTACTCCGATCCCGAGGCCAACATAATAGGATCGACGCCCTTATTGTTATCCCATGCTAATGTATCCAGAGCGTAGGCTTGCTTTGAACACTCTAATTTCTTCAAAGTAACAACGCCGAGGCACGACTCCGCCAGCTAAGGCCGTGAGCGCATCGCCGGCGTAGTGGACGAGACGACCGGTGCACACCCAAAGGCGGACCGGCCGACCATCCCAAAGTTCAACTACGAGCTTTTTTAACCGCAACAACTTAAATATACGCTATTGAGCCGGGAATTACCGCGGCAGCCGGCACCAGACTTGCCCTCCAATGGATCCTCGTAGCGGATTTAGATTGTACTATGCTCCAATTACTGCACTCTAAAGAGCTCCCGGTATTGTTATTTATTGTCACTACCTCCCCGTGTCGATTGGGTAATTTGCGCGCCCCGCCGCTTTCTCGATGTGGTAGCCGCTTTCGTGCTCCTCTCCTAATCGAACCCCTAATTCTCCGTCACCCGTCACCACCATGGTAGGCCCCTATCCTACCATCGAAAGTTGATAGGGCGTAAATTTGAATGATGCGCCGCCGCACGAGGGCCGCAAGCGATCCGCCGAAAGTTATCATGAATCATCGGGCTAACGGACGAGCCCGCCGACCTTTTTATCTAATAAATGCATCCCTTCCGTAAGTCTGGGGTTTGTTGCACGATAGCTCTAGAATTACTACTGTTATCCGAGTAGAAGATACCATCAAACAAACTATAATCGATTTAATGAGCCATTCGCAGCTTCACAGCCCCAATTAGTTCATACTTACACATGCATGGCTTAATCTTTTGAGACAAGCATATGACTACCGGGCAGATCAACCGGTAACATTCTCAACGACGCTGCCGCCGCATGACCAAGCCGCCCGAGGGGCGACGCTGCGCAAAGCGAGCGGCAGCCGTGGCGAAGATTAGACGATGAGCTTTCGGCAAAGCCGAGGCCGAGGCCCCACAGCCCTCCGGCGCTCCAACCGAGAGATCGAAGCGCGCGCCGCGGCCACTTAACGCCGCTGCTTAGAGCGCCGTGAACGCGGGAGACGGCTTTGGGTCTGGCTCCCGCGCCCGCAACCCCTTCAAGAGGAGAGACGGAGCGAGACGAACGAGGGACGGCGGGACAGCCCGAATGCCTTCAAGTAGGGTACGCAACACAGAAAACTCAACGCTCGGGCCGAGCCGAATATTCGCGCCGGGCCACTTAATGAAGAGGCCGCCGAGGTAAGACGCCGCCGCCCGGAGCGGTGGTTCCGCCCTACCCAAACTAGCCGATCACCACTCACGCTGCCGTAACGCATGGCACGACCGGGCGAGCGAAGCCGACCCGACGACGGGCCGCACAAGGCGACTTCTCGCCAACTCGCAAGTCCAACCGCGGCGCCGCACGCACGCTGGTCATCTCGCCCGGACGCTGCTGCTCGCTTGGACGAGCGACGGGCGAGACGAGGCCGAGGCTGGGCCGACTTTCTTCTTCGCGACGCCTCCGCGCTCCGAATCTCGCTGCTGCCCAAGGCCAAGTCTTGTGCCCCGCCGCACGCCCAAGCACGCATGCCGTGCCCGAACACCCGACGAACCGCTGCAGCAGCCGGCAGCCCCGCCTCGCGCCCTCGCAGCTCGCTTTTCGCCTCGGGTCCGCAGCCTCGGCGCTGCCTCAACGACGGAGGTCAGCCGGGCTGCATCGCCGGCCACCAATCCTCGGGGCTTACTAGGCATGCCTTGCGGGCAGGAGAACGGGGCTGCCTTCAGCGCCCCCAAGCAGCAAGCTCATCAAGTTTTTTCTATACCCCCCCCCCATAGGTGCTCTGAGACATTTGCCCATGTGACAGCAGTAGACACCCATTTTCCGAGGAGGTGGGAAAATTTTGTCGAATTTTTATCCGCTGTTATAGACATGATAATTCTATGAAATTTTGCAGGGAGTATTCATATGATATTAAGAACCTCCAGAATTTTTTTCAGAATTTTTTTTCAAAATAAAAAATATATATTTAATTTTTTTTCCCAAAATATAGTGTCTAATTTTTGTCTATTGTTATAGACATGATAATTCTATGAAATTTTGTAGGCAGTATCCTTATGATATTAGGAACCTCCAGAACAATTTTCAGATTTTTTTTTCAACTTACAAATATAGATTTAATTTTTTTTCCGAAATTCTTTGTCGAATTTTATCCGATGTTATAGACATGATAATTCAATGAAAATTTGCATGGTGTATCATTTTGATATTAGTAACCCCAAGAAACTTTTTTCAGATTTTTTTTCAACTCAAAAATATAGATTAAATTTTTTTCCCGAAATTCTTTGTCGAATTTTATCCGTTGTTATAGACATCATAATTCAATGAAATTTTGCATGGAGTATACTTGTGATATTAGTAACCCACGTAAACGCTTTTCAGAATTTTTTTTCAACTCAAAAATTTAAATTTAAATTTTTTTGCCAAATAACGTATTATGGTGCAACGAGGCAACCACGCCCTGTCAGTGTGCCATGAGCCAAGGCAGTGCAAGGCCTAAAGCGGATAAACCCTCCGGTAAGGCAGATTGGCTACAAGGGTGGCAAAACAGCTATGCGCCAAGGCGAGCCACGCCTGCTGGTGCAGCCATGCGCCTAGGTGTGCCACGCCCAAGGCAAGCCAATGATCTCGGCAGGACACGCCTGCTACAGCGCTCGCGCCTGGGAGTGCCACGCCCAAGCAAGCTACGCTTGGTTAAGGCAAGGTTTGGGGGCGGATAAAACTCTGCTGCGTGGCTGGCCACGTGAGGCAGCCATGCGCTAAGGTGGCACGCCCCACACAGGCTAGCGCGCCCAGGCGCCACGATCCCCAAGCAGTGACACGCCCAAAGCAAGCCACGCGCCAGGGCACGACCCTGGGCAGCCATGCGCCAAGGCAGTGCGCCTAAAGTGATAAACTCCCGCTGGCCACGGCAGCATGCCACAGCCTACAAGTGCTCAGCGGATAAACCTCTACCGCGCGGGCATGGCTGGCTACTGAGGCAGCCACGCGCTGCGTGTGGCACGCCCTAAGTGCAGCCACGCCAGGCGTGCCACGATCTCTACAGACACGCCAAAGGTGCATGCGCTATAAGGCCGTAATTCTGGCAGAAGCACACAAGGCGCTGCCTAGCTGAGCAACCTCCTCGGGGGCAAGCACACAGCTATGCGCTAAGGCAGGGTGCCTAAAGTGGAGCAAACTCTCCCTAAAAGGCAAAGGGCTACTTTAAGGCGGTGTAAGTGCCTAAAGTGGATAAAACCTCCCCCTAAAGGGCAGGCGAGGCTACGAAGGCAAAGCATGCGCTACAGCAAGTGCTCAAAGTGATAAACCTCCCCGCGCGGCAGGCCGGCCGCCACGCCTGCATGCGCCGAGTGAGTTGCGTGCCAAGGCAGCGAGGAGCTGGCGGGAGGCTGGCGGCGCTGGGCGTGGAGGCCACGCCCGGGGCGCCATGCGCCTGGTGGAGGCCACGACTCAAGGCCATGCCAAGTGCAAAGGATGAGCGGGCGAGGCGCACGTGCGCTGGCGGAGGCTACGCCTAAGGCTATGCGCCAAGGGCAAAGGATGCCCAAGGCAGCAATGCGCCAAGCTGCCATGCGTCAGCAGTTACGCCCAAGGCTATGCGCTAAGTGTGCCACTCCACAGCAAACACGCCTGGCGATTGTGGGCTAAATTAAAGGACACACAATGCAAAGCCATTTACCCAAGGCAGTAACGCATTCGCTGGGCAAAACATGCCCAAGCGCGTTGGGCCCAAGGCGCCTGGCGCGCCACGGCAGCCACGCCTACGCAAAGCACGCGCCAAGATCAGCCATGCCTGCAAAGGCACGCGCTGTGGAAAAGGCCAAGGTAGGCGATGTGCCTAGGCAAGCGATACGCCAAGTCAAGCGATACGCCAAGACGAGCGATGCACCAAGACAAGCAAAGCGCCGAGACAAGTGAAGCACCGAGGCAGCATTTGCTTGCTTTCGCTCCCAACACTTAGTCATTCATAGGTACTTAGTCTTGGTTTTTCTCGCTAGACAGGGAAAACCTCCCCTGAATATTAGAAGTTGAGTTTGGTTGGGAGAGTGGGGGGGATTTAATCAAAGCGACAAAGGGTCGAATCTCGGGAGGATCGTGGCAAAGAAGGCCACTCGCCCTTACAATACCCCCGTCGCGTATTTAAGTCGTCTCGCAAAGGATTCTACCCGCCGCCGATGGGAATTGTTCTACAAGGCGGCCGCCACGGCTCTTCCGCCGCAACGGCTTAGCCAACGACACGGGCCCTCGGGACCGAAGTCCTATCGCGGGCTCGGCAAGCTGACGGGCGGGCGACGCTGCCGCTTCTAGCCCTGGATTCCCGACTTAGAGGCGTCACCATAATCCAACGCACGGTGAAGCTCACGCCATCGCTTTTCAACCAAGCGCGATGACCAATTGTGCTAATCAATCTGCTCCTCTCGCATTTCAGGTTGAATTACTATCGCGACACTCGCCATCGCAGGTAAAACTAACCTCGCCTCACGACTGCCTAAACCCACATCACGCTCCCTATCGTGGGTGAACAATCCAACACTTGGTGAATTCTGCGTCACAATGATAGGAAGAGCCGACATCAAGGATCAAAAAGCAACGCCGCTTATGAACGCTAGTCGCCACAAGCCGCTTATCCCCCGTGGTAACTTTTCTCGACACCTCTAGCTTCAAATTCAAGGTCTAAAGGATCGTTAGGCCACGCTCACTTCGCTCAGATTCAGACCGGAAATCGAATCAAACGAGCTTTTACCCTTCTCGCTCCACACGAGATTTCTGTCTCGTTGAGCTCATCTTAGACACTCGCGTTATCTTTAACGTATGTGCCGCCTCACCCAAACTCCCCACCCGACAATGTCTTCCGCCTGATCGCCGCCGAGCGACCTTAGGTCCAAAAAGAGGGGCAGAGCCCCGCCTCCGATTCACTAATAAGTAAAATAACGCTAAAAGTAGTGGTATTTCACTTTCGCCCAAGGCTCCCACTTATCCTACACCTCTCAAGTCATTTCACAAAGCTCTGACTCAGAGTCAAGCTCAACAGGTCTTTTCCCCGCCGATTCTCGCCAAGCCCGCTCCCTCGTCGTGGTTTCGCTGGATAGTAGATGTGACAAAGCGGGAATCTCGTTAATCCATTCATGCGCGCTACTAATTAGATGACGAGGCATTCGCTACCTTAAGAGAGTCATAGTTACTCCCGCCGCTTACTCGCGCTTTGGTTGAATTTCTTCACTTTGACATTCGTAGCATCGCGTAAATCACATCATGCTAGCATCCGCAGTGGGACCATCGCAATGCTTTGTTTTAATTAAACATGACTGGATTCCCTTGTCCGTACTTTCCGCTTCGAAGTCGCTGTTTCGACGCGACGGTAAGGCCCCCAGGGCGAGCCGCTCCTAATCCGCCCTCTCGCCAAGACGCTGGCGACTCCGCCTCGCCGCGGAGCAGCTCTCGAGCAGATCTCCGACAACTCGACGTGCTCTGGGATTGGGACTCCCGTGCCCACTCCCCTCGAGCCAATCCTTTTCCCGGTTACTTGATCCATTTTCGCCGACTTCCCTTGCCTACATTGTTCCATCGACCGTAGAGGTCGCTTCACCTCGAGACTCGATGCGGCATGAGTACGACCGGCGTGAACGGTACTCGTCCTCCGGATTTTCAGCGGTCGCCGAGGGCGCACCGACACCACGCGACGCAGCGGTGCTCTTCCACTGCCGACTCTACTCTCCGGCCGAGCCGCTTTCAGTGGGCGAGTCGTTAAATGTAAAAGATAACTTTTCCCGAGGCCTCGCCGACGCCTCCGACTCCCTAACGCTGCCGCCAACCGCCACGCCCCGCTCAGAATTTTAACCCGATTCTCGAGTACGCTACTGAACGCGCTTATCTGCCGGGCTTCTCCCACCCTTAGGATCGACTTCAACCCATGTGCAAGTGCCGCTCACATGGAACCTTTCCTCTTCGCCTTCAAAGTTCTCATTTGAATATTTGCTACTACCACCAAGATCTCGCACTGACGGCCAAGCCCGCTCGGCTTACGCCCTAGGTTTTGCAAACTGACCGCCGCGCCTCCTACTCATCGGGCTCGGCACTTGCCCCCGACGGCCGGGTATAGGTCACGCGCTTTAGCGCCATCCATTTTCTGGGGCTAGTTGATTCGGGCAGTGAGTTGTTACACACTCCTTAGCGGATTTCGACTTCCATGACCACCGCCCCGTCAGTCTTTAATCGACCAACACCCTTTGTGGTGTCTAGGTTAGCGCGTAGTTGGGCACCGTAACCCGCCTCCGGCTCATCCCGCACGCGCTTCGCTTTACCAAAAATGGCCCACTGAGCTCTTGATTCCGTGGGGCGGCTCAACAAAGCAGCTCGCCTGGCCCTACCTATTTAAAGTTTGAGAATAGGCTCGAGGGCGTTGCGCCCCGATGCCTCTAATCATCGAGCTTTACTCCGATAGAACTCGCACGCGAGCTCCAGCCTATCCCCGAGGGAAACTTCTGAGGGAACCAGCTACTAGATGGTTCGATTAGTCTTTCGCCTCTATACCCAAGTCGATTTAACGATTTGCACGCCAAGATCGGGCTGCGGCCTCCACCAGAAGTTTCTCTCGCTTCGCCCCGCCTGTGCATAGTTCACCATCTTTCGGTCCCGACAGTATGCTCACACTCGAACCCTTCTCGAAGATCAAGGTCTGGCCGACGTGCACCCTCGGGGATCCCGCCAATCAGCCTTCCTTACGCCTTACGGGTTTACTTCGCCTGCTGACTCGCACACATGTCGACTCTTGGTCCGTGTTTCAAGACGGCCGAATCGGGGAGCCCGCAGCCAGCACCGGAGCGCGCAGATGCCGAGCACGCCCCGAGGGCGCGCGCTGCCCCGCTCAAACCAGACGACTGACGCTTCGCAGGCATATTTCCCATACTGCTTTGGCCGCCGCCCACTGCAAGATTTGGGTCCACGCCTCGAAGCCGATCGCGTGACCGCTTGTCGCTGCTCCCACATCCGACCGGGCGCATCGCCGCCCCCATCCGCTTCTCCCGACAATTTCAAGCACTCTTCGACTTCTCTTTTCAAAGTCCTTTTCATCTTTCTCGCTGCATTTCTGTTTGCTACTCCGCCTTCGCCCATATTTAGCCTTGGACTGAATTTACCGCCCTATCGTGGGCCGTATTCCCAAACAACCTCGACGCGCCGACAGCAGCTAGGCAGCGACAGTGGTCCGAGCACGACGGATCGCCACTCCTCTCCTGCGGCTTCTATTCTGTGGGACTTCAGTGCTCTTGGCCCGCTGCAGGACGCCCAGCTACACTCGACGGCGAGGCCGCTCCGATTCTAAGCTTCAGCTCTGTCGCGCCATACTAAGGGAACCTAGTTAGTTTTCTTTTCCTCCTTTATTGATATGAAAAACTCATGGGTCCCGCCGACTGTCATGGTTGCAGTAAGTCTCCTTCCATGGAGGAGGAGGGGTCACGAAGCGGTCTCACTTCGCCTTCCCCGCCCGCTGCTCCACACGATTTCGCGAGAGAGGGTCGCTCAACCACCACTTGTCGGACGCCCGAGGCGAGGGACCGACGTTAGGCCGCCGCCCACTGGGCACGGACCGGCCTCCGCCTCTCGTCCCCGCCTTCTTCCGGCGAGGGCGACGGCTGGATGCGACGCCCAGATGGCCTCGCCTAATGGCTTCAGGCGCAATCTCTATGCCTCAAAACTCGATGGTTCACGGATTCCAATTCACACCAAGTATCGCAGCCTTTGCTACGCTCTCTTCATCGGCGCAGAGCTCTAGATATCCGCCGGCGAGTCGCTTTAGATTCGACGGCGCTGGTCTCTTGCCTCGCGGCCAAAGGACCCGGGCAGGAGCCTGGGAAGGCAAACTCCATTTTGTAGTAGTCTCGCGCTTTTCCGCGCCGTTTGATGAGCTGGCGCGGCCGGCCGCCCGAGAGCCGCCTGGGCCGGCTGCGCACTGGGGCGCCGGAGAACCCGTGGAGCCCGCGCCACGCGGCGATGAACGTGCCCACAGTGGTCTCGCTTTCCTTTTGTAGGTTTCGATTAAATGATCTCTTCCGCAGTTCACCTACTAAACCTTGTTATGACTTCTCCTTCCTCTAAATGATAAGGTCGCGGGATTCTCGCGACGCCAGCGGCAGCTAACCGGGCTCACGCCGGGCGCTGATCCGAACACTTCACCGACTATTCAATCGGGTAGAGCGACGGGCGGTGTGTACAAAGGGCGTGGACGTAGTCAACGCCGAGCCGATGACTCGCGCTACTAGGAATTCCTCGTTGAAGACCAATAATTGCAATGATCTATCCCCATCACGATGAAATTTCAAGATTACCCGGCCTGCCGGCCAAGGCCATAGACTCGTCGAATACATCGCAGCAGCGCGTGCAGTGCCCGTGAACATCTAAGGGCATCGCTGCACTCCGCTATTGCCTCAAACTTCCGCGGCCTAAAAGGCCGTAGTCCTCTAAGAAGCTAGCCGCGGGCGGATTCCTCCGCATAGCTAGTTAGCATGGCCGAGGTCTCGCCTCGCTAACGGAATTAACCGCATAAATCGCTTCCACCAACTAAGAACGGCCATGCACCACCACCCATAGAATCAAGAAAGAGCTCTCGCCTGCTAATCCTTACTATGTCCTGACCTCGTAAGTTTCCCCGTGTTGAGTCAAATTAAGCCGCATGCTCCACTCTCGTGGTGCCCTTCCGTCAATTCCTTTAAGTTTCACCTTTTGCGACCATACTTCCCCGAACCCAAAAACTTTGATTTCTCATAAGGTGCCGGCGGAGTCCTTAAAGCAACATCCGCCGATCCCTCGGGTCGGCATCGCTTATGGTCGAGACTAGGACTCGTATCTCGATCGCCTTCGAGCCCCCCCAACTTTCGCTCTGATTAATGAAAACATCCTCGCAAATGCTTTCGCAGCTTGTTCGCTCTTTCATAAATCCAAGAATTTCACCTCCGACTATGAAATACGAATGCCCCCGACTCGCCCCCCGTTAATCATTACTCCGATCCCGAAGGCCAACATAATAGGATCGACGTCCTTTATTGTTATCCCATGCTAATGTATCCAGAGCGTAGGCTTGCTTTGAACACTCTAATTTCTTCAAAGTAACAAATACGAGGCACGACTCCCGCCGCTAAGGCCGGGAGCGCATCGCCGCGTAGTAGGACGAGACGACCGGTGCACACCCAAAGGCTGGGACCGGCCGACCATCCCAAAGTTCAACTACGAGCTTTTTTAACCGCAACAACTTAAATATACGCTTATTGAGCCGGAATTACCGCGTCGCCGGCACCGCACTTGCCCTCCAATGGATCCTCGCTAGTGGATTTAGATTGTACTATTCCAATTACTGACTTCTAAAGAGCCCTGTATTGTTATTTATTGTCACTACTCTCCCCGTGTCGATTGGGTAATTTGCGCGCACCGCCGCCTTTCCTCGATGTGGTAGCCGCCGTGCTCCCTCTCCTAATCGAACCCCTAATTCTCCGTCACCCGTCACCACCATGGTAGGCCCCTATCCTACCATCGAAAGTTGATAGGCGTAAATTTGAATGATGCGCCGCCGCACGAGGGCCGCAGCGATCCGCCGAGTTATCATGAATCATCGGGCTAAACCCGGACGAGCCCGCCGACCTTTTTATCTAATAAATGCATCCCTTCCGTAAGTCGGGGTTTGTTGCACGATTAGCTCTAGAATTACTACTGTTATCCGAGTAGAAGATACCATCAAACAAACTATAATCGATTTAATGAGCCATTCGCAGCTTTCACACTCAATTAGTTCATACTTACACATGCATGGCTTAATCTTTGAGACAAGCATATGACTACCGGGCAGATCAACCAGTAACATTCTCAACGACGCCGCCGCCGCATGATCAAGCCGCCCGAGGGGCGATCGCCAAAAGCAAAGCGAAGGCAGCCGTAGTGAAGATTAGACGATGTTTCGGCAAAGCCGAGGCCGAGGCCCCATGCCCTCCGGGCGCCCAATCCGAGAGATCGAGCAGCCGCCGCGGGCCACGAACGCCGCTGCCTAGAGCGCCGCGAACGCGGAGACGGCTGGGGTTCGGCCCCCGCGCCCGCAACCCCTTCAAGAGTAGAGACGGAGCGAGACGAACGAGGGACGGTGGGACACCCAATGCCTTCAAGTAGGTACGCAACACAGAAAACTAACGCCGGCCGAGCCGAATATTCGCGCCGCCACGAATGAAGAGGCCGAGGTAAGACGTCGCGCCTCGAGCAGTGGTTCCGCCCTACCCAAACTAGCCGATCACCACTCACGCCGCCGTAACGCATGGCACGACCTGGGCGAAGCGAAGCCGAACGCACGACTGGCCGCATAAGGCGACTCCCCCGGCCAACTCCCGCAAGTCCAACCGCGGCGCTGCACGCACGCTGGGTCATCTCGCCCGGGACGCGCTGCTCGCTGACGAGCGACGGGCGAGACGAGGCCGAGGCCGACTTCCTTCTTCGCACGCCTCCAGGCGTCCCGACCTCTGCTGCCACCTAAGGCTAAGCCTCGTGCCCTCGCCGACGACGCCCAGGCACGCATGCTGCGCTCAACACTGACTAACTGCCGCAGCAGTTCCTCGCAGCCTCGCCTCGCTGCCTCAGCTCAGCTTTTCTGCCTCGGTCCGCTAGTGTCCTGCCGCATGCGCCAACGACCAGGTCGCTTCAGCCGCGATTGCCCTGGCCACCAATCCTCGGGCTTACTAGTGCATGCCTTACGGGCAGAGAACGGGCCGCCTTCGCCGCCCCAAGCAGCAAGCTCTTCAAGTTTTTCTATACCCCCATAAAGAGTGCTCTCGAGACATTTCGCTCTACGTGTGATGCCAGAGACACCCATTTTCCGAGTGAGGTGGGAAAATCTTTGTCAAATTTTTATCCGTTGTTATAGACATGATAATACTCTATGAAATTTTGCAGGGAGTATTCATATGATATTAAGAACCTCCAGAATTTTTTTCAGAATTTTTTTCAAAATAAAAATATATATTTAATTTTTTTCCCGAAATATAGTGTCGAATTTTTGTCTATTGTTATAGACATGATAATTCTATGAGATTTTGTAGGAAGTATCCTTATGATATTAGGAACCTCCAGAACAATTTTCAGATTTTTTTTCAACTTACAAATATAGATTTAATTTTTTTCCCGAAATTCTTTGTCGAATTTTATCCGATGTTATAGACATGATAATTCAATGAAAATTTGCATGGTGTATCATTTTGATATTAGTAACCCCAAGAAACTTTTTTCAGATTTTTTTTTCAACTCAAAAAATATAGATTAAATTTTTTTTCCCAAATTCTTTGTCGAATTTTTATCCGTTGTTATAGACATCATAATTCAATGAAATTTTTGCATGGAGTATACTTGTGATATTAGTAACCCACAGTAAACGCTTTTCAGAATTTTTTTTCAACTCAAAAAATTTAAATTTAAATTTTTTTGCCGAAATAACGTATTATGGTGCAACGAGGCAACCACGCCCTGTAGCAAAGCCATGAGCTGCAAGGCAGCAAGGCCTAGGCGGATAAACCTCTCCTGGTGCGGCGGATCTGGCTACAAAGGCAGGCCATGCGCCAAGGCAAAGCCACGCCCTAGGTGCAAAGCATGCGCCTAGAGCAGCCACGCCCAAGGCAAGCCACGATCCCCTACAGACACGCCCTAGCGCAGTGCCTCACGCCCTAGGAAGGCCACGCCCCAAGCAAGCCATGCGCCAGCAAGGCAAGGCCCAGCGGATAAACCCTACTGGGTGCGAGCAGGATGGGCTACTGAGGCAGTGCCATGCGCCAAGGCAGGCATCGCCCTGAGCGCAAAGCCATGCGCCTAGGCAAAGCCACGATCCCCACAGACACGCCCCAAAGCAGTGCCATGCGCCCTAGGGAAGGTCGGGACCCCTGCAGCATGCCATGCGCCAAGGCAGTAAGGCCTAGCGGATAAACCTCCCCAGTGGTGGCTACGACAGGTGATGCGCATGCGCCATGCAAGGCCCAGCGGATAAACCCCTGACCGCGCAGGAGTGATGGGCTACTGAGGCAGTGCCATGCGCTAGCAAGGTGGCACGCTCTGGCAGCGCCATGCGCCTAGGGCAGCCACGATCCCTCGGCAGACACGCCCAGCAAAGCCATGCGCCCTAGAAGGTCGACCCTGGGCTAGTAGCCACGCTGCCAAGGTGCAAGGCCCAGCGGATAAACCTCCCCCAGGGCAGCTGGCTACGAGCAGGTGCCATGCGCCATGCGCGTGCAAGGCCTAGGCGGATAAACCCTCCCGAAAAGTGGCAGGTGATGGGCTACGGCGCGGTGCAAGGCGTCTAAAGTGATAAACCTCCCCCCAAAGGGCAGGCGAGTTACGGCTGCAGCGCCACGCGCCAGCAGGTGCAAGGCCGAAGCGATAAACCCTCCGGGCGGCAGGGTAGGCGGGCCGGGCCACGCCCGCCGGGCCACGCGCTGAAGGCTATGTGCGCTGGCGAGGCGATGATGAGCCGTGAAGGCCATGCGCCAGTGAGGCTGACGCCCAAGGCCATGCGCTGCCGGAGGCCACGACCATGGCGCATCGTGCTGGCCGAGCGATGGATGCGCCGTGGAGGCTGACGCGCTGGGCGAGGCCACACGCCTGGCTGGCCATGCTACCATGCAGCGATGCTCCGTGTGCAGTAATGCGCTAAGCCAAAGCATGCTGCCAAAGGAGTTATGCCCTAGTGGCCATGCGCCAAAGTGCTAGCCACTCCACAAAGCAAAGCACACGCCCCATGATCAGGCTAAATTAGCGACGCTGCCAATGCGAAAGCCACGACTCCAAGGCAGTAACGCACCGAGGCGTAGCCATGCCCTAAGGCAAGCTAAGCTCCAAGGGCAAATGCATGCGCTACTCAGCAGCCACGCCCAAGGGCAAAGCATGCGCCAAGACCCAGCATGCTTTCAAGCAGAGTGCGATGCGCCGTGAAGGCCAAGGTGAGCGACGTGCTCAGTGCAAGCCGACACGCCTGTCAAGCGATACGCCAAGATCTGAGCCATGCACCAAGACAAGCAAAGCGCCGAGACAAGCGAAGCACCGAGGCAGCATCGGCTTTGCCTCGCTCCCAACACTTAGTCATTCATAGGTACTTAGTCTTGGTTTTTTCTCGCTAGACAGGGAAAACCTCCCGGAATATTAGAAGTTGAGTTTGTCGAGAGTGGGGGATCTAATCAAAGCGACAAAGTGGGTCAATTCGTGAGATCGTGGGCAGCAAGGCCACTCGCCTCTTACAATACCCCGTCACAGATGTAAGTCGCTCCGCAAAGGATTCTACCCGCCGCCGATGGGAATTGTTCTACTAGCGCGGCCGCCACGCTCTTCCGCCGCAACGGCTTAGCTAACGACACGGGCCTCGGGACCGAAGTCTCATCGCTGGTCGGGCAGCTGGACGTGCGGGCGACGCTGCCGCTTCTAGCCCTGGATTCGACTTAGAGGCGTTTCAGCTATAATCCAACGCACGGTGAAGCTTACGCACATCAGCTTTTCAACCAAGCGCGACGACCAATTGTGCGAATCAATCTGCCCTCTCGTATTTCAGGTTGAATTACTATCATGACACCGCCATCGTGCAGGGTAAAACTAACCTCGCTCTCACGACTTGCCTAAAACCCACCACGCTCTCCTATCGTGGGGTGAACAATCCAACACTTCGTGAATTTCGCCTCACAATGATAGGAAGAGCCGACATCAAGGATCAAAAAGCAACGCCGCTATGAACGCTCAGCCGCTTACAAGCCGCTTATCCCCGTGGGTAACTTTTTCTCGACACCTCTAGCTTCAAATTCAAGGGCTCTAAAGGATCGCTAGGCCACGCCACTTTGCTCAGATTCGCGATCGGAAATCGAATCAAACGAAGCTTTTTACCCTTCTCGCTCCACACGAGATTTCGCTCTCGTTGAGCTCATCTTAGACACCTGCGTATCTTTTAACGTATGTGCCGCCTCACCAAACTCCCCCACTCCGACAATGTCTTCCGCCTGATCGAGCCGCCGAGCGACCTTAGGTCCAAAAAGAGGGGCAGAGCTCCCGCTCCGATTCACGTAATAAGTAAAATAACGCTAAAAGTAGTGGTATTTCACTTTCGCCCCAAGGCTCCCACTTATCCTACACCTCTCAAGTCATTTCACAAAGCTCTGACTAGAGTCAAGCTCAACAGTGGTCTTCTTTTCCCTCACTGATTCTCGCTAAGCCCTGCTCCCTTTGGCCGTGGTTTCGCTGATAGTAGACAGGGACAGCTGGGAATCTCGTTAATCCATTCATGCGCGCTACTAATTAGATGACGAGGCATTTGGCTACCTTAAGAGAGTCATAGTTACTCCCGCCGCTTACCCGCGCTTTGGTTGAATTTCTTCACTTTGACATTCGTGAGCACCGGGCGTAAATCACATCGCGTTAGCATCCGCAGGACCATCGCAATGCTTTGTTTTAATTAAACAAACTGGATTCCCCTTGTCCGCATTCGCGCCTGAAGTCGTTGCTCGACGACGGAAGGCCCTCAGGGCGAGCTGCTCCTAATCCGCCTCTCGGCCAAAGACGCTGGCGATCGCCTCGCCACTGGGAGCAGCTCGAAAGCAGATCTCCGATACTCGACGGTTCGGGATTAGGGACTCCCGCGCTCAGCTCCCTCGTGAGCTAATCCTTTTCCCCGGTTACTTGATCCATTTTCGCCGACTTCCCCTGCTCTACATTGTTCCATCGACTGCAGGTCGCTTCACCTTGAGACTCGATGCGTTATGAGTACGACCGGGCGTGAACGGTACTCGGTCCCTCCTGATTTTCAAGGGCCGCCGAGGGCGCACCTGACACCACGCGACGTGCGGTGTTCTTCCAGCTCGCTGACTCCTACCTCCGGCCGAGCTGCTTCTGTGGTGGGCAGCCGTTAAATGTAAAAGATAACTTCTTCCCGAGGCTCTCGCCGACGCTCTCCGACTTCCCCTAACGCTGTTGCCAACCGCCACGCCCCTGCTTCAGAATTTTAACCCGATTCCCTTTTCGAGTACGCGTACTGAACGCTGCTTATCTGCCGGCTTCCCCGACCCTTAGGATCGACTCAACCCATGTGCAAGTGCCGCTCACATGGAACCTTTCCTCTTCGCCTTTCAAAGTTCTCTATTTGAATATTTGCTACTACCACTAAGATTCTGCACCGACGGCTGCTTCGCTCGGCTTACGCTCTAGGTTTTGCAAAACTGACCGCCGCGCCTCCTACTCATCTGGGGCTCGGCACTTGCCCCGACGGCCGGGTATAGGTCACGCGCTTTAGCGCCATCCATTTTCTGGGGCTAGTTGATTCGGGCAGTGAGTTGTTACACACTCTTAGCGGATTTCGACTTCCATGACCACCGTCCCGTCTGTTTTAATCGACCAACACCTCTTTAGTGGTGTCTAGGTTAGCGCAGTAGTCGGGCAACCGAAACCTGGCTTCCGGCTCATCCCCGTGACGCGGGCCTCGCTACCAAAATGGCCCACTTGGGAGCTCTTTGATTCCGTGGGGCGTTTCAACAAAGCAGCCCGCCCTGGCCCCTACCTATTTAAAGTTTGAGAATAGGCCGAGGGCGCTGCGCCCCGATGCCTCTAATCATCGGGCTTTACTCCGATAGAATCTCGCACGCGAGCTCCAAAGCCTATCCCGAGGGAAACTTCTGAGGAACCAGCCTACTAGATGGTTCGATTAGTCTTTCGCCCCTATACCCAAGTCGATTTAACGATTTGCATCGCCAAGATCAGCCAGTGGCCTCCACCGAAGTTTCTCTCGCTTCGCCCCGCCTGCATAGTTCACCATCTTTCGGTCCCGACATGTATGCTCACACTCAACCCCTTCTCGTAAGATCAAGGTCTGCCGACGGTGCACTCTCGTGGGATCCCGCCAATCAGCCTTCCTACGCCTTACGGTTTACTTCGCCCGCTGACTCGCACACATGCTCGACTCTTGGTCCGTGTTTCAAGACGGCCGAATGGGAGCCCGCAGCCGCGACCGAGCCGCAGCATGCCGGGCACGCCCTGAGGGCGCGGGCGCTGCCCCGCTCAAACCAGACGACGAGCTGCTTCGCGCGGCATATTTCCATAGCCTCAAGCTTTGGGCTCGCCCACTCTGCGATCGTCCACGCCCCGAAGCCGATCGGGCGACCGCTTGTCGCCGCTTTCCACATCCGACCGGGCGCATCGCTGCCCCCTATCCGCTTCTCTCCGACAATTTCTAGCACTTTTGACTCTCTTTTCAAAGTCCCTTTTTCATCTTTCTCTCGCTGCACTTTGTTTGCTATCGGCCTCTCGCCCATATTTAGCCTCGACGGAATTTACCGCCTCTATTTGGGGCTGCATTCCCAAACAACCCGACTCGGGCCGACACAGCTGGTGCGACTGTGTCCGGAAAGCACGACGGATCAAGCTACCCTCTCCTGCCTCCCATTCCAGTGGACTTGTGCTCGTCCGTCACAGGACGCTTCTCGAAGCTACATCTGACGGCGAGGCCGCCGCATTCTAAGCTTCGCTTTTCCTGCTCGTCGCCGTTACTAAGTGGAATCCTAGTTAGTTTTTTTCCTCCGCTTATTGATATGCTTAAACTCGGGCCGGTAGTCCCGCCCGACCTGGTCGTGGTCGGGGCAAGCTCTCCCTCTCTCGAGGGAGTGAGAGGGCCTCGCCGAGTGGTCTCACGGTCTTCCCCGGCCCGCGGGTTCCGTGCACGATTGCACGAGAGGGTCGTTCAACCACCACTTGTCGTGACGCCCGAGGCGAGGGGACCGACGCTTAGCCGGGCCGCTACCGCACGGAGGTCACTCCGCCTCTCGCCCCCTCGCTCCCTTCCGGGCGAGGAGGGGGAGGGCGACGCGATGCGTGACGCCAGCAGACGTGCCTCCTCGCCTAATGGCTTCTGGCGCAACCCTGCGCTCAAAACTCGATGGTTCACTGGATTCTCGCACTACACCAAGTATCGCAGCTTTGCTACGCTCTTCATCGATGCGAGAGCCTAGATATCCGCTAAGCCGAGAGTCGCTTAGATCTCGACGGCGCTGTCCCTCTGCTCACGCCGCTGACCCGGGCGGAGCCGGGAAGGCGACCCATTTTTTTTAGTAGTCCTTGCGCTTCCCGCGCGGGTTTGTTGTTTTGCGCGGCCGGCCGCCCGAGAGCGCCTGCCGCGCGCTGGGGCAACGGGCGCCGGAGAACCCCGAGCCCGCCGCCCACGCTTTATGAGAACGTGTTCACGGTGGTCTCGCTTCTGCAGT
This sequence comes from Vinca minor, assembly GCA_026122235.1. Lineage (NCBI taxonomy): Eukaryota > Viridiplantae > Streptophyta > Magnoliopsida > Gentianales > Apocynaceae > Vinca > Vinca minor. The sequence goes on from JAOCZM010000193.1 coordinate 37,081, forward strand.
TTCGACAATGATCCTTCCGCAGTTCACCTACTTGAAACCTTGTTACGATTTCTCCTTCCTCTAAATGATAAGGTTCAAGTGACTTCTCGCGACGCCGCGGCAAAGCGAACCGCTCACGCCTGCGCGATCCGAACACTTCACCGACCATTCAATCGGGTAGGAGCGACGGCGGTGTGTACAAAGGGGCGTGGACGTAGTCAACGCGAGCCGATGACTCGCGCTTACTAGGAATTCCTCGTTGAAGACCAATAATTGCAATGATCTATCCCCATCACGATGAAATTTCAAAGATTACCCGGCCTGCTCGCCAAGGCTATAGACTCGCTGAATACATCAGCAGAGCGCGCGTGCGCCCGTAACATCTAAGGGCATCGCTGCACTGCTATTGCCTCAAACTTCCGCGCCTAAAAGGCCGTAGTCCCTCTAAGAAGCTAGTCAGCAAGCGGATTCCTCCGCATAGCTAGTTAGCAAAGCCGAGGTCTCGCTCGCTAACGGAATTAACCGCATAAATCGCTTCCACCAACTAAGAACGCCATGCACCACCACCCATAGAATCAAGAAAGAGCTCTCACTCACAATCCTTACTATGTCCTGACTCGTAAGTTTCCCCCGTGTTGAGTCAAATTAAGCCGCAGTGCTCCACTCCCGGTGGTGCCCCTTCCGTCAATTCCCTTTAAGTTTCAGCTTACGACCATACTTCCCCTGAACCCAAAAACTTTGATTTCTCATAAGGTGCCGATGAGTCCTTAAAGTAACATCCGCCGATCCCCTGGGTCGGCATCGCTTATGGTCGAGACTAGGACGGTATCTCGATCGCCTTCGAGCTCCCCAACTTTCGCTTCTGATTAATGAAAACATCCTTGGCAAATGCTTTTGCAGCTTGTTCGCCTTTCATAAATCCAAGAATTTCACCTCGACTATGAAATACGTAATGCCCCCCGATCGTCCCCTCGTTAATCATTACTCCGATCCCGAAGGCCAACATAATAGATCGACGCCCTTATTGTTATCCCACGCTAATGTATCCAGAGCGTAGGCTTGCTTTGAACACTCTAATTTCTTCAAAGTAACAATAGGGCGAGGCACGACTCCGCCGCTAAGGCCGTGAGCGCATCGCCGGCAGTAGGGACGAGACGACCGTGCACACCCAAAGGCGGACCGCCGACCATCCCAAAGTTCAACTACGAGCTTTTTAACCGCAACAACTTAAATATACGCTTATCGAGCTGAATTACCGCGTCAGCCGGGCACCGTGACTTGCCCTCCAATGGATCCTCGCAGGGATTTAGATTGTACTATTCCAATTACTGCACTCTAAAGAGCCCTGTATTGTTATTTATTGTCACTACCTCCCCGTGTCGATCGGGTAATTTGCGCTACCCGCCGCTTTCCTCGACGTGGTAGCCGCTTTCGTGCTCCTCTCCGAATCGAACCCCTAATTCTCCGTCACCCGCCACCACCATGGTAGGCCCCTATCCTACCATCAAAGTTGATAGGCAGTAAATTTGAATGATGCGCCGCCGCACGAGGGCCGTGGCGATCCGCCGAGTTATCATGAATCATCGGGCTAACGGACGAGCCCGCCGACCTTTATCTAATAAATGCATCCCTTCCAGTAAGTCTGGGGTTTGTTGCACGTATTAGCTCTAGAATTACTACTGCTATCCGAGAGTAAGATACCATCAAACAAACTATAATCGATTTAATGAGCCATTCGCAGCTTCACAGCTCAATTAGTTCATACTTACACATGCATGGCTTAATCTTTCGAGACAAGCATACGACTACCGGGCAGATCAACCAGTAACATTCTCAACGACGCCGCCGCCGCATGATCGGGCCGCCCCGAGGGGCGATCGCCAAAAGCAGCGAAGGCAGCGTGCGTAAGATTAGACGATGTTTCTGCAAAGTTTTAAATGGTGTGCATGATGTGTCTTTTTAACATTCACATGAGTAGTTTTTACAAATTTGAGGAAATAACTAATCATATTTATATACCAATAGCAATCACACCACTTGTGGATATCAACTGACAAAATGCTCCTCTTTCTTGTGATGTGTCACGTGATTTTTAACTCGTAGTAAAGTAAAAGTGCGCAAATGATTTATGTCTTAAAAATGTTTGAATCATATAATCAAAAGTGTAATTATTTTACCATATTCAGTTTTCATAATATAAGTAGTTTAAAAAATGTAAATAAAATTAAAGATGCAAAAAATATGAAATGTATCAACTATTTATGAACGGATGTAGTGGAAAATAAAGGCACATTCAATTTCGGACGAAGGGGTAGTCATTAAGATCAATCAAATTTTACCATTCGGTGATCACTTAGTATTAGAGTATTTAACTCGTAGTTTAAGAGATCTCTTACCAATAAAAAAAGGAAAAGGAAGATTTAATCAAGGTATCCTTTTTCATTTTGTACTTCATGTCACCTTGAAAGCAAAATTCCCCCCTTGAGATGCCCACTCAATAACTATCAAGAAAGTGTTAATTTAATTTTTTCATGGAATTGCCATTTCCAAAGCAAGTTTTTTTTTTATGGTGGCCATTTATATTTTGCTTTTGAGTATGTTCACCTCTTAGTAGCTCTTTTGGACATTTCAATCCCAATATGAAAAAGGAAAAAGTTAGTTTGATCAACTTTATTCATTTAGGACAACTTTAATTAATCACAAAGAATTCAGTTACAAATTGATTGAAGAGAGATGGTTAAACACTTGTGGGATGATTTCTTGATTGTTAGTTTTTTTTAATCATTTTTTTTTTAAATTTTATTTATTTATCGGGGAGGGGACCTATCTATTATAAGAAATAGTACAAGAAATGGGGGATTTAGAAGCGGGGAATTCGAACTCATAACTTATACGTCACAAGACATCAACCTTTGTCACTAGATCAATGTCTCATTGGCTTTGATGGTTAATTAGTTAACCATAAACATCACAGATTAATCAATGGTTTAACTTGTAATAATCAATCAAGAAATGATTAATCTAGTTCCATAAATATTGATGGGACAAGATTACCCATCACTATATCGTTTGAAGGGCCATGATTTGACTAAAGAGCAAATGATGTTTTGGCTTTGGAAAAAGCTTTACCTTCTTCTTGGGAAAATTATGATATAGACCATGTGGTCCAGATCAATCAATATCAGAAGAAAAAATATCTCTTTCTTTTTATGTGGATAAATTTGACCCACGTGTTCGATATCAGAATTAACCTTCTTTTGGAGTACTTGGTGGACATTGAATAGAGTTTTTATATTTATAGCAGATACCGTAAAAGTAATTGTCTATAAAAAAATATGTAAGTTTTAAGTTTGAAATTTTATAACGGATTACTATTCAAATTCAAGATTTGACTTCTCTTCGCTACTTAAAAAGACATGAGAATTCTCTAGCGAAATATGAGGACAATAGATTTCACCAAGTAATACTTCATACTAATTCATCGAACCATTTCAGTAATTGGCAGAATCTCCACTATTAATTGAAGGATTAACTGTTCTGGAGAAGAGCCAAATCATATAATATATTTTGAATTTTGAATTTTGAATTTTGAATTTTGAATTTTGAATTTGCTTTGCTGGTAAGTTGTTGAGGATCTTATCTTATTGAAGAAGTGGTCTCTCTCTAGAAGCCCAGTCTTATAGATAAGATGATGAAAGATTAAGTAGAAGGCACTCCAGTAGGATTTGCTTCACAAAGTAACTAAACTGAAAAATGATATCTTGTGCCTTAAAATATATTCACTCCGTCCGAATTTAATGTCTTATTTCCTATTAATTTTGTATAAAAAAATGAGATATTTAGCTGATGTGATATTGATGTAGTGATTAATGTTGAAATCCATGTAATAGAGTTATTTTAGTCTAAATTCCTTTTCCCCGCTTCTTGAATCTTTGCAGTTCTTTGTATATAACACTTTCTATTCGAAACTATTAGTCTTGTGTTCCACTTATTCCGCTCTCCCATAATAATAAAATTAAAAGAAAGTATACATGACATTGAAACATGAAAAGAAATCAATTATGATAAACTCACCCTTATTGTTATTCTCCAATTTTTTGTTTTTTTTTTTTAAGAAAGCATCATCAATCAAAACTAACTAGTCTAATTACAAAAAGTTAGGCAAAAAAAAAAAAAAAAAAATCCAATGGAGAAAAAACATTCCAAACTCATGATAATAGTTACATTAATCTAAGCAAAAAACATAATAAAAAAACAAATCAATCTGATGATCCTGTCTGATTCTGAAGCAGACTGATGATTCCAAGAGAAACAGCAGACAATTCAAAAGTATCATTATTCCTCTTAGTTAATGGAGAAATTAATCCTTTCCTTTCTTGAAATCCATCTTCACAAGTTGTAGAAGCATCCATAACTGAACTAATAATAATATTAGCATCATAATATCTCTTAGAATCATAAGCTCTCATAGCTTTCTTCACTGAATCAATTGCATCCCAATATAATTCAAAACAATCATTCAAATATGCCCTTTCAAAATGACTCAATTTCTTGTTCCTTAGAAGAATCTTAATGTGACACCTGACAAATGAAATGAAATAAAATTAAAATAAGTGCGTCATGAGTAACAATTATTATATAAGTAACACCTGACATTTATAATAATTATAATTAAGAGAAATCCGCTATATATTTTACGGGTATGGTCACTTTGTCAAATTATTGATTCCGGCTATGAATTTGGGGAAGAAGAGAGAAATATTGTTTTTAATGACCGAGTCCGAAATGACCATTTTGCCCTTAAAAACGAGCACATGTGCTCTGCATGTGCCTTTTTTTTGCAGAATCACTAATTTGACAAAGTGAGCATATCCGTAAAATATTGAAGCTAAAAATAGGCTAAATTTTTTTTTTTGCTATTTAGAGAAGGAAAAAAATAGTTAGTGTACATAAATATCGAATTTCTCTTATAATTAATGTACCTTGTATCTGTAACGTTATAACGGATTAATCTAATAGAAATTAATCCAAGGCCTCTAAGAGTAGCACATTGGCTGGCTGGTGCTGCTAGAATAGAAGATGTGCAGTGGTTGAAATTGATGTTTGGATCACCTTTTGCAAGAAGATTGCAAGTTTTATTGATTAGGCTTTGGCTTGTGACTCCATTGATGAAGATTAAGAAGAAGGATAAGAGGAAAAAAGACAAAGGAAAGAATAAAGATGATGATGAAGATGAGAAAGACTTCATTTTTTTTCTTGTTGAGATTATGAAAAACTATTCTTGTTTTTCCCCTCATATGAGATGAATATATAGCTGTTAGGGGGAAATTTGTTGGGTACATGTATTTAGGAACAGTTTTTTTTTTTTAAAAGTTTGACTTGTTTCAGTTTTTAAAATACTTAGAGAAGTCTTCAGTGTAATTTAGGATGGAGATTTCGTTGAAAATCTTAATATAGGACTGGCCCCACAGGTCTTTCACATGAGTTGTGGCGGGATCCATGTGAGAGGGTCGTGGGGTTAGTCCCACAAGGCCGGATCCATGCCAAAGTGACCCGGAGATTTCACCAACTCAAAGTGTAAGTTGAAAGTTAGAGATATATGGTGTACTTGCATTGAGTCCGTTAATGTTTGGTTTGAATTAAGTCTGTAAATAAAACTTAAAACATCAAATTATTTAGAATCTGATTTGGGTGTAAGATCCAATTCAATCAGACTCATAATGAGACTCTATCACCAATTATCAATATCTTTACCATCTATTTTTTACTGAAAGATCCCTATCATTTGAAATAACGTCTTAGGTTCTAATGCAAGGTGTTATTGTTTTGAAATAGATATGTGATCTTTATTGTTATAAATGAATACATTGCATGTCATTATATCTGAGTTTTTCACGACACATTTTAAATTTTGAATCATTAATTACTTCGGATATTTTGGATATGGTTTTTCTTTTATCTCTATACAAAGAACATGTATGAAACAAAAAAAAAAAAAAATCTAATGGCATTGGAATATTTTTTATTAGGAAGAGAAAAGAAAAAAAAATTACCAAAAAGTGGTTCTGAAAAATTCAAGATTTTACAGTAGTTGGATTGGATTCGATTTTTGTTTAAGAAATTTTGTCCCCAGTTCGTAAAAAAAATCTGTGTTTAAGAGAATACGTGGTGAAAATTTTATGTTATAAATTATGACATTTAGTGACCAAATACACCGAAATTTTACTCTATTTTGTTCAGAGATGCATTCTTAATGAGCGAATTCAAAATTTATAAATTAGAGAAGCGAGATGGAAATTTTTTAAAGATTTTTTCAAAAAAATATAAAAAGAATGTTACCTATAAAAAATTTAATGTTTTGGAAAATACTGGAATTTGACGATTTTGAATTCAATTATTTTGATTAAAGTCACTTATTAATTGGAAGTGAATAGACATTATAGAAGAAGAGGTTATGAGTTAAACGCATCCTTCTACAAGAATACAAAACAATATGGGCTGGCTTTGCTCATCCTTTAGAAAATGCAACAAGAAAAACACACCACTTTATGGGCAATATATGATTGTTTTATGGATAATTGAAAACAACACATACAAAGAATTTTGCCCAATGGGTCTTAATCTTACCAATGATGTTACAACATACTGAGTGTGATTGGATTATGTCTGGTCTGTGTTTATGTTTGAGACTAAGGTACAATCTCTCTTTGAATTGAGTCTGAAATAAAATTTGTAGCATTAAAATCATTTAGAATCTGATTTGAGTTTGAGACCGATCTGAAACTTAGAATCTTATATTGAGACTCAATCTATGCACACCCTTCATTTGAATAGAGTCCTCTAGCCCTAAAAAAATGAATAGTGTCCTCTAACCGTGAGGTGAATATAGATATTCATTATTCTGGTTTCATCTCCTTCTTATATGAGAACGCGTTCAATATCAAAGAGTACTCCTTGATACTTAATGCATTCTCATTGACTTTTATCTACATGCAGAATTTATAAGATATTATGTGGGAAATAAATGAGACCAACATATTCACCACCTTCCAATTTTCCCACCACAACCCCACCATAATCAAATCTTGAAATTCAACCATAATCAAATCTTAATAGAAAATGGCCACCTTCTTTCTTCTTTTATTGTTATTCTAATTATAGAATTACACCCAAAGTTGAGTCTAGATAAAACTCAATAGAAATAGCCAAGCTTTGAAGCAACTTAATAGAGCACTTCCTTTTGTTAGGCAGCCAATGTCAAGTGATCATAAAGATTAGAAAATTTCACTAGAATATCTATATATATATATATATATATATATATATATATATATATATATATATATGGGTCCCTCTCCTCTCTTGCTTATACGCATGTATGATCTACATTTTCCATGTTCTTTTTTGCCTTTTGGAGTTTGGGAGTATTTTAAGCTAAGAATTTCACTAAAAAAACAAAAACATTAATGCCCATTCTATCCATGTGACAAGAAATAAAAAGCTTAGAAAAGTTCCTTAATTTTGGGGGTCATGAGTCATGAATGTTGTATTATCATAGCATTTCTAGACCATTGTGGATAGCACTCTAATTATTAGGGCAATGTTTTGTTATATTTTTTCATTCCAATTGGTTATATTTTAACCATAGAGGGAAGGAGGAAGGCCGCGTCCTTTGATATCAGATTGTCCGCAGTAAGTAATGACTAATTTCGCTCGCCACATGTACTTTTGAAAATGTAAATAGTTAATCATTAAATATGTTATGTTCTCACTAGCAAGGATAAATCAAATAGATCGAATTCAACGTTAAGGGACAGGGTGACGGCTACTATACAACACCTCGTGGTTTACTCGTCCCAGGAGGCCATTGTGCCTTATTAAGTTGGGCCTAGCCCTTAGATAACCAGTTTAAAATTGATGCCACTGTAATCATGAGAAAATCTTCCAAGGCCTGAAAACGGTGGATGTTTCAGTCCATTAGAGTTTAGAAGAGGTAGACCTATTTATTAGTATAGGGGTGGAAATGAGCTGAGCTAAGGTTAACTCAGGCCCAGGCTCAACTCACGTTAAATTTTTTCAATTCATAACTCAGCTTATATTTGATGTGAGTTAATCTTCTCAGCTCAAGCTCATCTCATCAGTAGCTCACGAGCAGCTCATTTATTTACAAATATTTTTGAAAAAATACGATAACTTATAATATGAGTTTAATATCCAACTTACACAAAATAAATCAAGAGATTTTATTAGCACAATGACATATAATAGAAGTTTATATCTTCCTGCTAATTATACTATGTAAAGACTTCGGTAAAAAAACTTAACAAGATATAAAATTAAACAAATGTAAACCAACAAAAGTCTCGATACTAAATATTATAATCCTTATTAATAAATATCAAAAGTTTCAAAAGTCTTATTATATTACCAATTTGATTTTTGTGGCATATTTTTCCACCTGAAAAGATAAAAATATAGTATTGTCATAAATATAGTATTTTGTATATTGACAATTAATTATCATCAGTAATAAACGACAAGTAGTATACTTTGAGTTTCTCTTAATGTCATAAGTGACTAGAGTCAATCTACTTCAAAACTCAATGCTTGAACTGTTTTCGGGCAAAGAAGCTCGATATTAATGCTGATGACATAAATTCACTAAATTACAAATACAAGATCATTGTACATGAAAATAAAACAATTAATACACTATATGAAGGGAAAAATAATCACACAAACCCTTTTCAAACAAAAAAAAAGTATACTAAACTTATTATTTTGCAGTCGACAAAATTTAACCGTTAATCATCTACATTAGTCTCAAACTTAAACTTTTTATATATAAGACTTGTAGCTTCTCGTATATTTATTTTTTACATGATTTAAAAGTTTGAAATTAAGCTAAATTCAAACTAAATCCAATTCAAATTGAACAAGTTCGATCTCAAATTGTCACTACTGAATCAAGGTGTCATTAGCAACATTATTTATGTAATTTATACTTGTGATACTAAAAAAAGTATGTTAGGACTAGGCAAATTTTCTAAGAATGTCAACTCGGTAACTTAAAAAAGAAAATAAAATCTCGTAAAAGACATTTTTTTGTCATTTATATCTGGACATTTAATTCGAATAATTCAATTAATATTTAATATATATATATATATATATATATATATATATATATATATATATATATATATATATATATATATATAGTAACTACAACCTTATTCTGACCAATGCTTGAGAGGTCGCATGTGTGACCACACAAATTAGGATCACGACTTCTCTTAAATAAGGCGTTGGTACAGTGGTTAATGTTGATGTCTCGTGATATAAATATCATCAAATGGAATTTCCAGGGACGAAACCGAGAATTTGACTTTGGAAAGCTAAAGCTGTAGTGAGTATGTCGAATTACATAAAAAAATGAAAAAAAAAAATTCTTAGAGGCGAAACTAATAAATATTCCAAATTATATATAAAATTTATTATACCTATCAATATTTTTTAAAAATTTCGGGGCAACTGCCTCCGCCCTCTTTCTTTGTCCCTGAGAATTTCATCTAGCTTGATTCCTCACATTTCTTATAATACCCGGTGGAACTTTGACAAAACTCACTCTCCATTTCAAACAAAAGTCAGAGTCAGATAAGAAACTCACACCCAACACACTACTCTCTCTCTCCGCTGCCCTACACGGTGGTTTAAAGAAAAATGGCGAACCTAAGAACAGCAATGGACGCCGGATTTTGGGACCTAAATATATCTACACCACAGTCTCTTGACGGAATAGCTCGTTCAATTCCGGGTGAACCAATTCCTTTAGACGGAAGCAGAGGTAGCCGGTCTCTAAGAATTCAACAGCTCGCTCTTTTGAGAAATGGGTTCCCTTTAGGAATCATTCCGACTTGGTCTCCGACGCCGTATAAAGAATTGGGTTCTTTCGCCCTTCATTCCCTCTTGTTCAAAACTTGCATCAGCGACATGTACGTTTAACCCATCATGGTCACAATAATTCTATAGATTTTTTTTTTTGAACCATGTGTATACTTGGTGTTTTTTGCCACTTTTGAACACACATTCTAGACATGTTTGCTGGTTCTAATGGTAAGATTGGTGATTAAAAGTGGTAGAAAACCATCGTTTTACACTAGTTTGACCAAAGCAGTAATTCATAAATAGCTCAGGTACAGAAAAAGCTAAAATAAAAGTTTACTGACAGGAAAAAAAAGTGAAAATTGTTTATGTATATGTAGGGAGCTTTTCTCTTAAACTGTTGTTGGTTTGTTTGTGGTATTTTAAGTTTTTTCTGATTTAGGAGATGAATTGGTTCTTGTTGTTTATATTAAACTGTCTGGTTATGCTGGGAATTGACAAGGATTCGATTGGTTTGAGCCTTTGAGGGTGTAACTAGAAACCAGCATTTTGGAATATAGGTTGAACTTGAACCTTTAGAATGTTGTCACAATCCATAATTTTGCAACGCGTCGGTTGCTAATTGTAATGTTATGTCGAGCTCGAGTACCATATGTTCTGTTTCATCCTAATAATGGAACCTTCACGTTCGTATTAAAAACCTAAATCAATGTTTAACCTACTGGCTGTGTTACAAAAGCCATTCGTTCCATTTTTTATGATGTTCACTTTGCTTTCTCGAAGCTTGCGCCTGATTTACAATGTATATTTGATTCACCAATGCACATACAGGTGGCTCGGATTAATAGGACAGTTCCGTCCCAAAAAATTGATATCTTCCCTTAAAACTGAACTGTCTGCTGGAGATGAATGGGAGATGCCTGCATTTAAAGATGTAGCTAGGCATTTCTTAGACAAATCACTTTATTCAATTGGTTTGTGCTCACAGCTTGCTTTGACATCCTCGACTTCGTTAGTTTTGAGCTCCGAGAAGCATGGTGAAAGAAAAGGACGCAGATCTAGAGCCATGGTCTTTCACAAGGCAATTACCAAAACTTTGCTACATTTTGTGTGTTTCAGTTTCTTAGAATTTTCTCTCCTTTTTCCCCATTTGGCTGCAAACTTTTACCATTTTTTCATTGTGTCGCATGATCTCGTGGCGAAATGATTACTTGTGACAATTTATGATTACGGCATAAACCCCCTTTTTTTCATTTTAATCTGATAAGGTAGTTCCTCTTTTGTTTCATTTTAATCTGATAATGACAAAGTTATTAGAAATTAAATAGCAAGTTTTCTTTAGAGTGGAGTGTGAAAAAAAATTCTTTCAAGGTAGCTGAGTTATCAAATTCCCGCTTTTTGTTTCATTTTGCTTTTGGTTCTTAATGAATTTTTGTCATATGAATGGTACTTGTTCCTTTACAGTTATGTGCAATGAATATGATCACTTCATCTCTATACCAACCCATGATTTTACTTTGTTGCATGCATTTGTTCGGCATTGTTTCTGTTTAATAGTAGTAACATTTTGAGGTTCCTCTTTTTTCCTTTGAGTTGCAGCTGCCTAGTCATGATATCACATTTGAGGCAGCATGGCCCGAGCAGTTTATAGACAGTAAAGGAAAATACTGGGAAGTTCCTGAGTCCATGTCGTTGGATTGTTTATCCCTTGTTTCAGATTCGGACTACGATATCGCTTTGGCTTACATAAAAAATAGTGGCCTTCCCAAGGCCGCTAATTTAGTCTATTGCCGAGGCACCTATTTCTCTCCTGCCAGGATTCTGTGCTAAAGCTGCTGTTTCTTATGAGAAGAGCAAAGACCTTTGGAGAGAGATGGAGACAAAAGAGGATCTCATAGTACAGACACCTGCCGGCAACTTTTTCCGCCCTTCATACGATATTCGTCTTAAAGAACCTCATGCTGCAATATCTGGAATAATAGGTAATCTTGGCAACTTAAACTCTTGTTCTTGCTTTGTGAATAATGTACTTCTCGTTTCTGTTTCTTGGTTGTTTTTTTATGTTTCGTGGCTAGACATTTACCATGCTTACAATGATCAGTTTCTTTTTGCATCAAAGTCGTAATTCTTATGTGTTTTCGATTTTACTTCTGTATCCACTCACTATCAGAAAATATGTGGGGTCTTAAGCTAAACATATTTTGGTAATGTAGGTGCTGCTTGTGCATCGTGGTTTGGCAGTGGGAAGAGAGCCCTTAGTGGTGATTCAAGCGTGGCAGGAGATGAGAGTATTCATTTGAATGCCAAGTCTAGAAGTCCTTTCAGTGTCGATCTATTTGGTTCGGGTTGCTATACCTTCCAGCACGGGAAATTCAGAAAGTATTTTGGGGACCTGACAAGGATAGATGCGCGACTGGATGTTCCTTCAGCTTCAGGGTTACTGAAGCAATTTTCAAATATTCTCAGAAATTCTGCTAATAGAAATCCTTACGATACTTCGTCTTTCCCCCAGACTCAATCTCATTTTTCCAGCAGCAGGTAAATATGTCCAACTCCCCCCCCCCTCCCTCCCTCCGGTTTAAGTGTATGTCCTAAATTGTGCTCTGGTTTTCTGTTCATCTCATAGGTTGTAGGGCCGATTGTTTTCCGACTAGATTCCAGGTTGTTGGTTAATTCATCGCCTCGTTTGGAAGATGTTGTGTTCAGTCTGAATTACTCTTTGAGGCTCCTGCACTCTGGGAAGGTGGTGGCGTGGTACTCTCCAAAGAGAAAAGAAGGCATGGTGGAATTGCGCCTTTTTGAATTTTAAGCGTCTTATTTTAGCCATTTTTGTTTTATAACACGATCTATAGCCTAATATAAGTAATTTTGTCATTTCAATCTACTTTGGAGCTGCCTAAAGAATGCTATTTTGATCCTTCATTGTTCCTTTTCCTACAAGGTTTTACCACTCCTTGAATAGTTTGTAATTACTATTTTACTTTTCTCTGCAATCTCGATTCACATAGGCTAGGTGCCACTATAGACTTGTATTTAGACGGTAAAAAATTTCTATCCTCGTTCGTTGTTATATTCTCTATCTTAGTAATAAGAAATTAACATGTATTAATTTTTTCATTAAAAATTTGTGACGTGTCAGAAATAAATAGCTGAACATATTGTTAGGGAGCTAAAATTGACTAAATTGATGGCAAAATGGTAAATAATTGGGTTAATCTCTTACACCAACAGGAGGTAAATGATGTTTAATTTGGATTTTTAGGCAATTATAACCAATTTTGCTTAGCCGTTAATCATTTCCCATATTTTAAAATGTGCTCTGCTATTATATTTTATAAATCCCAAAATATGATTTTAAGTAACTATGATAGGTATCTTCTCCATGTACTTGGTTACGGAAGGAATCTGGTATCTTACTAAATTAGAAACTTATTCATTTCCCTGTTTTTTAGGGTGAAGTTAGCAATAAAAATAAGGATGTAGGAGAGTGGGAAGAAAATTTCTTTTGTTGAAGAAAGTGATTCGTTTAATATTTCATTTTCCTGCTTCAAATCACCAACATGGAAACAACATAAGCAAAAGATTTTACCATCTTAGATTTCATATGTATAAACCCTGAATAATAGAGTAAAAACAGTAGAAATAAAATCTGAGCAATTTTGGCTGAGGAGATAAAAAGAAGATGGCTAAGCTATAGAATCTTATTACTATTACAGAGTTACTACTGTTAGTATTTGTGTGTGTAATGTATATTTACAGTTTCATTACTGGGATGTCATTTCACCATTTGAGACAGATTCATTTCCAGTGCCTCCTTCACAAACATTGGATCTGCAGACCGGGCATACCCTAATGAAGCGCGAACAGGGTAGAAGAAATATCGCGTTAGATACAACAAGTGTCTACCTGGAAAAAAATACGCAACTTATATATGAAACTTACCTGTTTATTTCTTTAAGCCATTTATCGACGCAAGGCATGTGAAATTCATGACGGCAAGGAAGAACCCTTAATTTGTCCCCATCATCGTACTCAGACAAACAAATGTAGCACCTGCCAATCAAACTCGAGAAGTTACTACATTAGCAGTATATGCGAGCGTTTAGATTGAGCGTTTAGATTGTTTTCCAAATCACTTAAAGAAAGTTACATACTGTGGTGCGTCACTTGGGATGCTTTCAGCGGCTTTTGATTTCTTGTAATATTTGAGGGGAAATGAGTCTACAGTAGACTCCGGAGCTGGAAGTGTAAGCATAGACAGTGAAGATAGCAAAGGTTGTCGATGAATCTCATCCAAAACCTGTACGAGGTTGAAGTTCTAAATACAGATGGTTAGTCATTTACTTTCTCGATCCTATGGTTAAGAAACGAATGTAAATTAGCAACAACAAGAAGGCATTTACTACCTCAAATAATGCCTCAGCAAGCAAGATTACACGTGAAATACTTGCGAGGGTACTGGACTCTTCTTCGTCTGAGAAGAACGAGTCACAGGAGCATGTACCATCGGGATGGAGACCAGAAGAACAAAAGGCAGTTTCTCGACCTCTCTCCTCGTGGCCATGGAGAGCTGCTCTTTCTGCAATCTGTAGATGGTTTCTATCAGCAACATTGATAGCATTGGATAGTCTACGAGACAAAGTTTACTACATATAAAAGATAAGGTTACGCTATACTACCTCGGACCTTAAGAGCCATCTTCGTCCATTTCTCAGACGACTTCTAGAACCCAGATAACCAGAATGATGACGAATCCGATCATTGTCAAGATCTCCACTCAAATCAAGAAGCCATCTGTCGTGAGATCCCGGATCTTCAGCAAAACCTGTGGCGAAAACTATGGTTGGGGCGAAGTCACTGTTACTATTCCTTCTATAACCATGCCTTGATACAGCATCCCAGAATAGACTTCTATTACTACTTCTTGATTCACGGCCACTTCTTTCACTAGATAAAATGCTGGAAGAGATACTCACCACATCAACATGAAATGCATCTCCTCTTCCTATGTTATTACTTTCAGACATATGCAATCCCGAACTAGAAGAAGGCACTAACATTTCGGAGTTAACATCCCCAGACGACTGGAAATTCGTTAGAGTAAAAGGGCTGACAGTTAGAGACCTAGGAATCGCCAAATCCAGATTGGAAACCTCGTTATTTTCTTCGTTATCTCCATCTGGATATGAAATCGAGTCATCCTGTGTCAAACTACTCAGATTTTCGTTTTCTGCACCAACCAATGGGACATCTTCCCTCGCAGAGATACGAGGATCAACACTGCTTGCATTTGCAGAGACCAAATTTTGAGACTGCTGTTTAGAAAAACATTGTCCTTTTTACTTTTCAGAATAGAAAACTAGGAATAACATTTAGAAATCAAGGAAATATACAATTAATCAATTACAATCAATTAATTGAGTATTTTCTCCTGTGATTATTATCTTGATTTACTACATGATGAGTATACTTACCTGAGAAACTACTTCTTTATCATTTGATTCTCTATTTATCGTAGAAAGAAAAGTCTTTTGTGTAGTGTCATTGCTACTAGTAGACGAGGCTCCAATCTCAATCCTAGAACTCGTGTTTGTAGCAGCTTCTGAACCAAAAGAGAGAGAAGATTCTGCTATGGAGTTCCACGAACTATCAGTATCGGGTGCTAAAGTTTCAGCTGAACTTATCGGTGATCCCTGATGGCAATCTTCAGCCTGCAAGTGACGACTAAAGAGTGTTATAAAAGCATCAAAGTTCAAGACATTTCTCAACTGCAAATACTAGCTTAAGTAATGCAAACCCAAACACAATTATCATTTGAGATAATCAATATTAAAAAACAAATGTTGTCAAAAAGGCTAGCACAGTTCGCACTGTCCTCGAAAAATAGGTTCCAGGTTCCGTACCCCTTCCCTGATAATAACAAAAAATTGGGGGAAAAAGCAATTCATGTTAATAATTTTCTCATTCAGATATTCACTGATAACAAGAAGACAAAATTTTCCAATAATTGAGAAATTAATCTAAAATTTTCCAATAATAATGCAAAAGGTGGCTTCTCCTAAAAAACTACTGAAACAAATGGCTTGGAGACTGAACTAACTTTTGGCAATAAATGAACAGTGTTTGCTCACAAAATACTACCTTCGTCCCAAATTGTTTGCCACATTTGAGATTTTCACCAAAATTAAGAAAATGATTGAAAAGCCATTAATATAACAAAAAAGTTTTAAACACCCCTCCATTAATGACTAAAAAGTTATTATTAGTGGTTAGTTGAGTAATAAATTAAGGGTTTGTATGACTGAAAAAATAACAATAAAGATGCATTGATTTCTGAAACGTGACAAACAATTTGAAATGTCTAAAAACTGAAACGTTGCAAACAATTTGGGACGGATGTAGTATCACTGAAACTGTAATCCCCTGTACTGTTACGTTTGCTACGGAATCATACATTCAAATCAATGTTAAAAGACATCATAAAAGGCAGCCCCAATAATCATTTTGATTTATGTGTGCTTACTGCATTCAGCATACAAAGCATTCATGTGCACTGTATCAGATGATCAATCTCAAAATCCAAAAAAAAAAAAAAATCTATGAAAATCGATCAATCACAAAAATATAGGGTAAGGAATTCTCTTCAATAGTAGCAAACTTCACTATAAAGAAAAATACCAAGAAAAGAAAAAGAAAATATATCTTCACATCTTTTGCCCCTTTTTTTTGGTAAAGTCAAACTTTTGCAATCATAACCATAACCGAATATATAGAAAAAACTAAGCACATATGTGGGTATTAAACACAAAATTAATCATTGATATAACCTTAAGAGCTGATTGAGAAGTGGAAGAACCACAGATGAGTAAAGAGGAAAGTTTGTGCTTAGTCAGCTTGAGTTTAGAATTAGAACCAGTCCCAGATGGTTTTGTTGCTGAAGATGGAGAATCTAAGCGGCTGGAGCTTGAACCCATGTTCAATTTTCACTGGAGATTATGAGAAAAACTGGATAAAAATGATGAGTTCTTGAAGAAGAAAAATAAGATTAAAGGGAGAACATGGGAAATGGAGTTGGGTTATGTGTAGGGAAAATTCAAGGAAATAACAGAGGAAAAAGAGAGGAGCAAAAGGACAAAATCTTTTTTTTAATTGCAATTTACAATAAGGCAAATTCGCAAAAATGGTCATACAACAATTTACCACTGGCAGCTTAGGTCCTTTTTCTCTTTTTTTTAATTTTTAGATCACACAACAATTTATGACTTGCAACATAGGTCCTTCCGTCACTTTTTCCGTCAGTCAACGGTTAGTCAACTTTTGAATAAGGGCATTTTTGGTAATTCACTAAAACCAACACCTCCACCAACACCACCACCACCACCTCCGGCACCATGACCGCCGCCGCCACAGTAGCAAAAAAATTCAAGAACACCATATCATCTTCAAACCCAAAAATCCGCTTCTACATAGAGCCAATCGGAAATCCGAGCACATATTCTTACTCACGGTGAAGAGACGAATCAGAGTGTAAATTTTGAGCATCAAATTCTTCAAGAATCATCCAAAAAACGCCTAAAACTAATGAACATCAAATCTGCCAGAAAATTTTGCCCAGAAACCGAAATTTTTCAAAAAAAAAGCCCAATCACTACGGACCATTTCACCAAAATCATATCATATACACTTGTTCACAATTAAAAGACGAAGCTATTGGTAAAGTTTGAGCTTCAAACTCATCACGAATCATCCAGAAATCGCAAAAGAATAATGAAGCTATTGTTAGGGGTTGTTCTATACAGATGTTACATTCAATGTAATATGTGTTATATCTTAATTAACACTTTACTAAGATATATAACATTTGTTTTATGCAATATGTATTAAAAAGTTAGACTATCTTTGTTCCTAATTAATTGATACATTTCAGCTTTTCACACATACCAATTAAATAATTAGAAGTCAATAATTACGAATAAAAAAGTATAAATTACCCTTAATTAAAGTATGATTGGAAGTCCATGGGTACATGTCAAATGTTGATCAAATTTCGAAATGTATCAATTAATTTGGAACCTCCGAAAAAATAAAATGTATCAATTAATTAGGAATAGAGATAATAACACTTATTCGTTCTAAATTAATTTGTACCGTCCAAATTTTTATCCGATAATTAAAAAACATTTTTTTTTTGTGAATAATTTATAATTAAAAAACATTCCACACTATAATCATAACTAAATTCAAGATAATGGAGGAGAGAGAGTGTTATGTATATAGTCTCTTGATGAAAGCGTGTTTTGTATATAGTCAGATAGATAGATGATAGTAGTACAAATGATTTTGTTGCCAGCTCGGATTACCCTTTTTTTTATTGCTTTTTTAGCATTTTAGTTTGGACTAATTTCCCCAAATTTCTTCTTTTACAATTACTTCTTTCCCTCTAACCTCTCAATATTTTCTCCATTGGACTTTCTTTGAGATTTTGATACTATATAACTGTTGACACAACAAATTTCCTTGGCTGACCGGGATGATTCAGGAGGTAAGAAATTACTTAAATGCTTGGGTCAATCAGGTAAGAACGGATTAAGAAAGTTGATATCAGTTACAAATTATTCTGTTTGTTAGGACAGAGTTTGTTAGACTAACCAACTAAAATCGGGTAGTCAAGAGTCGAGTCGACTTGTTAGATTATTGTCTTGAGTGAGAAAATAATTAGAGATAATGGCTATTTATACTCTTCAAATTTAAGTGTTAACCCTCGACTATTTTATGTGTTATTACTGCCCCTAACTATTTACGGGAAGCTATTAATGTCCAAATCTGGCGGATTCCGGCGAGAGACAGTGGAATAGCACATGTGTCACTAGCACATGCGAATGTTAAAGGGCATAATAGTCAAATTACTCAGTCATCTTCAACCTCCAACCTTTTCTTCCTCTCCCACTTCATTTCTTCCAAATAATTTGAAAAAATAAGAAGAGCTTAGAACAAATTTGTCAGCCTCATCACTTTAGACATCAATAATATCTTTCTAATTGCTCTAAACTTGAGATTCTTGATGTCTAAAATGTCTAGATAAATCGCAAACGAGACCGGCCACTGCCTCCGGTCTCCATTGATTGATGGGGATGCTTTTGGAAATTGAATGCAACCTTATCCAGAACAAACAGCCTCATTCTAGACACCTCTAGATAACTATCAAACCTTTCCTATATATATCCTTCCCCAACTTCTCTCCTTCCTCATCAATCAAATAAACCTAGAAGAAATCTTCAGAAATTTGTTCAGATCCCAGCAACAACTATCCTAGTAACATAATTCCCATGGCATTGATTCCAAGTTTCTTTGGCGGAAGACGAAGCAACGTCTTCGATCCCTTTTCTCTAGACATTTTCGACCCATTCGAAGGTTTTCCATTCTCCGGCACCGTCGGATATGTTCGAGCGACTGAAGCATGGCTCGCTTTTGTGAACGCGAGAATTGATCGGGAAGGAGACAGCGAATCCCATGTATTACGGTCGATCCATCTCGCAATTTTTCGGCTCATGTTCACTTCGGCGGCGAAATGATAATATCGAGCATTCACTCCCGACCCACTCGCCTCCTGGGTCTCCTCCATCCCTCTAAAGATGTATTATTCCTCAACTAAAAAAATGGGTCGGGTCATGGATGGGTTCTAGGCAACCCATTGAAAATCGAATGATTGGACAATTATACCCCCTAAGAAAGTACTTGTGTGAGTGGCACGTGTGCTATTCCGCTGAATCCGCCAAATTTGGGCATTAATAGCTCCCTCGTAAATAGTTATGGACGAGTAATAACACATAAAATAGCTGAGGTTACACTTACATTTAAAAACATACGTAAAGGGCGTAAATAATTTATTAATTTAAATAATTATTGGCTGTCTAGATTTGAATGAATCAGGAAATGGACCTCGACAAGTTGTGGCCGCTCGGGAGTCACCCAATGTCGAATCACATTTTTCCAAGTTGTAAAGGCCGGCCCAACTCAGTTTCCTATCTTGACGCTCAAGTTTTTTGAGACAACAAAATCTTTTCTTTTTTCTTAAAGCAACTTAAAGTCCTCCCTCTAGTCCTAGGCGAAACTAATCTGGATTTGCCTTCAACAGGGGACGATTCAAGGGCGGGCAGTCAGCCTCACGAAATTTTTAAAAATACTTATTAGATATACATAATTTTTATATGTAGTTCGATTTACTTACTCCTCCGGTGAGGTTTTATAATAATATAATTGTAATAAAAGCTGGGACCAATACTTATAAATAGTCTCAGTTTTTTTTACATGTAGTTCGATTTTTTTTATCGAGTTTGGCCCTCAATTTTTTTTTGCAGCTTTTATATGCGTATCGAGTATCTTTCATTGCGATTTTCATACCTGACAGATAATTTCGATTTCGATCCCCTGGCTTTAACATAAAGTCACAAACAACAAACAGATGTTAAACACATGGCATCATTAATCTAACTGAAATCTAATCATTCTTATGATATTTCAAATCTACAATATTTTTCTGTACAATCCTTAAAAAATTAAATGTGAGATAACTGGGATCGCTTCATAGCTCAATCTCTTTAGGGAAAACTCATCAATAAGTCATGCTGATATTAAACTAATAATTTAATAGTCGAGCA
Organism: Vinca minor; assembly: GCA_026122235.1. Taxonomy (NCBI): domain Eukaryota; kingdom Viridiplantae; phylum Streptophyta; class Magnoliopsida; order Gentianales; family Apocynaceae; genus Vinca; species Vinca minor. Next base: position 57,603 of record JAOCZM010000193.1, read on the forward strand.
AAGTTTTTAAAAAAAATTAGCACTGGAAGTAAAAACTAAAAAGAAAATTATAAAATTTATACAATATAAATTATGTTGGGTGATAGTTTGAGAAAGTCATAACGAGGAATGACTTTTTTAACTAAACGCAGCCAGACAAAAAAAAGAAAGAAAAAAATTGCATCACCCAACCATTCTTTTTTATATACTAAAGAGTCATAATAAAATGCCTCCTTAACCAAAATTTTCAAAACTTTTAAGGTTTTTCTTATTATTAAAGGAGGGAGGTGGGGTTTTGGTTGACCCATTCGGTTTAATGCGGAGCAAGTACATACGGAAATGTTCAAAATAGGTAAAAAAAAGCGAGCAGGTGTTACGAGATTAGAAAAATATATTCGTTTTAAATCACTTTTAACAGTCAAAATTTTTAATCTAGCAGACGAAGGGAGTTAAAATGCGATGCATAATTATCCCATTTTGCACGTGCATAATTATCCCATTATGCCTTTGAAGTGAACTACGATTGATTTGTATCAAGAATAATAAGTAGGAATCTGAAAGGTAAAAAATCTTACAAACTAAAATACGGCGCTTCTAAAATGTCTTTATTAGGAAATTAGACGAATACATAAGAAAAAATAAAGATACAAAAATTTACGTGGTTATGTCAATATAAGCTTCGTTTGCGACAGAGAAAAAAGCTTCATTATTTATGTTCCAGAGTGCGTTACAATTGTTAATCTCCTAGACTATATAGCCATTTAATCTCACTAGTTATAGAAAATCTATTCGAGTTAATTTTGGGAAATCTTTTTCTATTAGCTTCAAAATTTTAAACTAATTAAAAAACTATATCTACTAGAAAAACTAATATAATTAGGAAATTTCAAGACAACATTAAAAATATCGAATTTGGGATATATATATATATATATATATATATATATATATATATATATATATATATATATATATATATATATATATATATATATATATATTATGAATATCGAACTTGGGACATCACCTTAGCAAGTGTTACTATCTATATTAGGATCATTTTCACGACTGACGGTTTTGTTTAAGCATCTAAACAGATGGTTGGTAGATACTAAAAAAATAGATTAAAGTCAAAATAGTTTTAATGCATTTAATTTTAGGGCCTTGCTAGGCTACTAGAATTATTGGCTAAAAGATTGACTAAAATAGTTTTTCGGACCTTTTTGCCTTATAGTTGGGTGAATCTCTTATACCAGTAGGGGGTAAGATAGTCATTTAATACCCTCAATTTGGGGGGTTTAGGATTTCTATCCCTAAAATTCTAGTAGTAAAGCATTTTCCTTAATTTTAACCTTTGGTCGTGGGAGCTCCATTTAGGGTTAAGATTCCCAGCGGATGGGCCAAAGTCGAGTAATTGATGCGGCTTAGTGCGGAGCAGAATTAAATTTCTTTAATACGAAACTTAATTTTTTTTTACATGTGAAATTTAATTTTTTTTGTCGATTAAAATTTTGATGGTTAACATTGATTTAAAATGAACATATGTCATTATTTTACTGACATTCTACGTGTTCTTGAATGACATCTATCATATTTTGTGTATAAAAATACATGTCCTAAGCATTTTGTGCGTCTTGATTTTTCTTGTTAAAGATCAGGACCCGTCAATAATAGCATCGATTAGGGACGGCACAGCTTCTTTACTACTGCTTCATAAGTGAAGAGATATGAAAGGTATTGATTGAATCCTTTAATTACAAACATTGTCCATTGTATATACTCAATCTTTACCAAATTATATTTCACTTTATATTTATACGATAACTAATATTTCATTAAATTTTATAGTAAAATGTAATAAAATATCAAATATGACCCTATTTAAAATTTACTATCAATTTAATTTAAACTTTTTTCTTTCTCTATTTTTTTTTGGGGTAGAAAGTGATATATATATATATATATATATATATATATATATATATATATATATATATATATATATATATATATATATATATATATATATATATATATATATATATATATGAGATAGTTCTAGTACAAGCTGGTACAACAAGGAAAACGAGAGAAAAGGGTACAAGATCGTGCGAGAAGAAAAGAAAGGCCGGGGGACGAGTACAAAGGAGAAAAGAAAAAATACAACGCAAATTAGCTAAACATAATTCTAGAGAAACTTTTCCCATCTAGATTATCTTGCCGGTGTTTAGATACAAAATCGGTTGGAGAGTAAAAAAATTTGGCTTGAACAAGCTGGGATGAGAGCTTCAAATTTGGCCAAACTCTCGGCCACTTGATTGGCTTCCCGAAAGCGTGTGAGTCATCGTGCATGTTCGTAGTTGTCAATCGATGTCTGCTAATCATCAGCGACATTTAAAAGACTTGGGTTAGAACAATTTTCTATTAGATTAAGGACTATTTTGGAGTCGACGTTGATTTCTAAGTCCAGTAATGGTAGTTGATTGCTAGTTTAAGGCCATGTCTAAGCGCTAGTAATTCGACCTCGTTATTTGTTGTGAGGGAGTAGGTGACTAGAAAATCCGAGAATTCGATTCCCATGGTGATGCGAAAGATGCCTCCTATTCCCCACTGGGCTGGATTGATTAGGCATGAACTATCTATATTTAGTTTTAATCTATTGGGGGTGGAGGGTGCCATTTAATGTACATAATACTTGGTGGTTTTGGCCCGTAGTGGGGGCTGAGGGGTTGTTTGCATAGGCCACGCTTCTAGCGATAGCCTCATCGAGGTATTGCTAGGGGAAGCTGTTTCTTAAAGATGTGAGAATTGCTTGTGAGCGAGGCAACCAACAACGAAAGGAAAAGATGGTTGGCCATGGCGAGAAGATTATCAAAGTAGGTAGAGGAAAGTACGGTTATTTTTTTATTCATGTCTCAGCGGGGCAATTATCGAGAAAGTATGGAGGATAAATTAGAGCTTAATTTTGGCTTTAATTCTCCCCGGAAGGATTGAGCATTATTACATTGGCGGAGAACATGATTGGTATCTTCTGGTTCCATTTTGCAAATTTGGCAGATATTAGAGCTAAGAATTTTCCTTTGGTATAAAAGTGAAGCACGCGGGATTAGAATGTGGCATTTAATTTGCAAGAAATTAAAAAAGAAATGCAGACATATAAATCAATTGTTCATATATTTTTTATTTGTCCCAAATCAACTGTTCATTTTATAAATAAAGTATGTATTAATGATAAATTTGTTTCAAATTTATACTTTTTCCAACTCCTCATTTAATCTTAATAATTAAAAAATCAATAAAAAATATTTTTTATTATCAAATACATTAACTAAAAGGAGTTTTTTTTTTTTGCTAAATAATTAACTAACTAACTAACTAAAAGGAGTTGCTAACATAGAATTATTAGCAAGTTTGTTAGTCGAACGAGTGCAAGCATATACTTTTCCCTAAAAAAGAAAAGATGCCAGAAATTTGTCTAAGAAAATTTGGATACCAAAATTGATTTAATTGAAATTTTATAGTCTAAATAGACATTTTTTTAAATATTTAGGACCATTAACAAAATTACTAAACTTTAAACTGTAATAAATCACTTTTCGCTCCTCCGGCGCCATCTTTCCGCTCCACCAGCTCAAATCCAAATCGCCGCCGTGGTCCGCCGCCATGATAACCTAAAACGCCGTGGAATCTATCCCCACCACCATATCTTTTCACCTGTACTAATGAGTTTACCAAGATTCAGACGTCCCAAGGGAAGAGATACAGAATTGAGTGGGAATCTCTACGTAGTGGATTGTGGACCAGCTGTTGGACTCTCATTTGAATTGATTGCTTCAGTGTTTGGCAAATATGGTGAAGTTAATGGAGTTTATGCCGCTGATGAGAGTGGAACTCGCGTGATTGTTTGTTTTGATGGTGAAAATTCTGCAGAATCAGCTATGGAGGCATTAAATGGACACCCCTGTCCTCATCTTGGAGGTCGCTCTTTGCACATTCGCTATTCAGTGCATTCAATTATGCCGGTACCTAAGTTTTTTTAAAAAAAATTCTTCTGTTTTGATTTTCGCTTTATGACCTAAACGCTTTATATTATGGAATAGAGGGAGTATGCTATTTATTTGGTGCTCTTGAGAGAAGCTCAAGAGTGTGTGAAGATTGAAGGAGTATAAGCAAGTTTGTTATCCATGCGCAAAATTTGAATTGGAGAGAGTGGTCTTGTTTCTTATTATGGAGTGTGGAAAACTTCATTGGGGATCGATAGATTGAGAAATTGAGAAGAAAAGAGGGGGAAACAAGTGGGATAGCTTTTCATTGGCTTTTCTGTATTTCCTGAAAAACATTTCTAGTTTCAAACAATCTGAATACACCTAAAAGATACTCCCTCCATTCCTAAATATAAGACTTTCATTACATGTTGCGAAAATTAAGGAAGCAAATATTAAGATGTTTTTGTAATTAAATATTACTCTCTTAAATATGACTTGTATACCACTAATTCTATTTAAGAGAGTAGTATTGATATTTTGATTAAAAAACATCTTAATTTTTGTTTCCTTAATTTTTGCAACATGTAATGAAAGTCTTATATTTAGGAATGGAGGTGGTATTATATATGAATCGTTAGCATTGCTTCTTTGCTTTTCTTCGGAATGAGTGTAAAATGTAAAAAACAAAATGGTCTATGCCATGGACAATCTGCGAGAACATGAATGTATGCATTGGTTATTAGCTCTGTAAACTTTGATATTTGACATGGCCTTGGATTGCCAGTGTGTATGATGTGTACATTAAGAGTGTTTCCTATTTTGACCATGCTTATTTTCTTGGGTTCAGTAAAAGAAGAAAGTTTCCCTCTATTGGTTTTGTGAATAAAATGTAAATAATGTCTGATAAAGGTACTATAATTTTTAAAGAAAATCTGTTCATGGGACTACATGATGATATTCATATTTTCATTTGAAATGTCTGACCAAGTATTTCCTTTGATACAAAATTTTTGTATGAAATTTGTCTCCTGTTTGGTTGTCTTTTGTAAATAGGTGTTGTATAGTTTAGTTTCTCCTATAGGAGAGGTCACAATTTGATTCTGAGAGATTATCCATATGCTTGGCTGCTGTTGTTTGTTTTATTGCTCCCTACCTGGGTAGAATTTGTTCCCCGTTGAAATAATGATCTCTACTATCCATTTTAGGTTCAGATGAATGACAGTGTCACCGTATCTTTGACTGATTCAGAATTAGGAGTTCCTGGTGTATTTTTGTTGCATGATTATGTCACTATTCAAGAAGAGGAGGTTAGAGACTCTCTCTCTCTCTCTCTCTATATATATATATATATCAAATTCATCTCAGTTGTTTTCTGTGGTAAACTCCTATTTTGCTTTTCAGGAATTGCTTGCAGCAGTTGATAATAAACCTTGGAATTATCTTGCTAAAAGAAGAGTTCAGCATTATGGATATGAGTTTCGTTATGATGTAAGTTTATATGCATATGCATGTCGAAGTTGATAATCATTGTATCCCACTATTAAGCTGAACATATGTCTTTTAGCAGTGTCTTTTCTGATTTCAGAACCAATTCTTTGATTCATTATTTCATAATAATTGTCTCTTTGTGTCCAAAGTTCTTTTCAAAATATATAAATTCACTCATCTAAAAGATATTTTATATGAATCATTACCGTTGCTTCCTTGCTTTTCTCTGGAATGAGTATACAATGTATATATAAAAAAAAATGCTATATGCTATGAACAATCTGTCCACATTCAAGATGCAGTTCTAGGTTATTACTTGGAGCTAAATCCTCCTCGGGAACATCTGTTCCGCAGGTTCTATTTTAATAGCCTTGAATGATGATTGCTTTTTTGTTCCTTCTCGTTCCTTGGATAAAGCAATTGGTAACACTGAAGTTCCCTCCAAAAATGATGGTCTATGGTGTTTTGAACGGTTATTATACAAATGCAAATGATTTTTATAGGTAATTAGACCTGTCTGAATATGATTCCACTTGTAATCGAAGCTACTAGTTGTTCTTTTCCCATGTTCTGTTCTTTCTTCTTGATTTTCTCGATTATTGAGGGTAAAATGTACTGTATGAGGACTGGGCATTAATTATCTGTTCTCCTATTGCAGACAAGAAATGTTAACACGAGCCAGTACTTGGGTGAACTTCCGTCCTTCCTTTCTCCCATACTTGAAAGAATGTCATTATTTGAGAAACATGGTGGTGCTACAAATATAGTTTTGGATCAACTAACGGTAAGTAACATGTCTGATTGTGCTCATAGAAGTTCCGATTCAGGATTCCTTCTCCATCAAGTCTCCATGTTTAACTTCGCGGAGGCGTATTAGATAGGAATTAATTGTATAAAATGAAATAAAAGTTAAGTTAGGCTTCTGGTAAGAACCCAACTTCAATTTTATTCCATTAAGATTTTATAATTTGTGACTACCAACACCATGTTCTTAGATATTCCTTGTGTTATATTCATGCATAGGCATACATGATATGTTTCATTTGTAAAATATTCTGAAAATGGATAGTTTTTGGACCAGGGAAATAGTAAGTTTGAGAATTGAAGTTTGGAAAAGCTGGTGTCAGTTCTTACTTTTGGTTATACTTAAAAACGACGGAATACATTCAATTACTTTTTTTAATTTTTTTTTTTTTTACTGTGGTAGTGTGGTTCCTTACAAAAGTTTTCCATTATCTAGTAACAGGTCAATGAATATCCAATTGGCGTGGGTTTGTCTCCTCACATAGACACCCATTCAGCATTTGAGGAATATATTCTCAGCCTGTCTCTGGCAGGTCCTTGCATCATGGAGTTCAGGAAGTATCCAACAAGCATTTGGCCCAGTAAGTCTGTTTTGCATTGTGAGGAAGAGGAGTCAGATGCTGATAGTGACTTGGGTGTCTTGAAGAGAGCTATTTACCTTCCTCCTCGATCTATGCTACTATTATCAGGAGAGGCACGATATGCTTGGCACCATTACATTCCACATCATAAGGTATATGCCTCATATTAAGATTGTGCTCCCTCCGTCCAACTCACATACACAAGTCATTTAGTTTTGAGATGATATGCAGCCACTCCTTTGACAGAGGGTGTTATTCTAGTCATCTTCCTTCTCTCAAGGGGGAGGGATTTTGGGCGAGCAAGCAGTTAGAAGTGAACCAAACGTAATAAAGTGGGACTTCGGACTTAAAGCCTGGAGAAACTGTTTTCTGGGTTTTGCATTGGCCAAATAAGTTTTGGGCGCGATTTCAGGGTTAGGGCATACCCTAAGATTTTACCATTTGATATCTGAGGACCATTTCTTGTATTATTTAGTCTAGAAATTTGTTGTCATAGATTTGCGTGTATGCTTTATGTTGTTTTACAGGTCGACAGAGTGAAGGAGCAGATAGTACGAAGGAATTCAAGGAGGGTTTCGTTCACATTAAGAAAGGTATGTAAAATTTTGGCATTAGTAGTATTCATATTTTGCTATTTTTATGCTACTATACATGTTACAGTTTCAAAAGCTGAAACAGTATCTTGGGACTGACCGGTCAAAAGCTCTAATAGAAAACTTTTCTGCTAAAATTTGTAACTCCGTATAGAATACATATTACGCATCTCGTGGCAGAGGACAAAAGTAACCATGCTTATGTACGTATGGAAAGCTTATGTATGTATGTGATCTATTTTTTCAGACATAGGACAAAAGTAACCATGCTTGCTTAAAATGTTTTAGAAGAGTAACACTATATATCGACTAACTAATTCCCTCTTGGAAGTGTTTCCTCTATATGCATCTTCAGTTACGTATACTTGGCCATTTTTTGTTGTCAACTTTGATATTTTAAATTGAGATTGTTCCCTTGATAGATCGAGATTCTGCGACTCTTCTTTCTTCCTCTACCTTTAATATAAGAACCATTTTGAGTTTCCAATGATTATCGTTCTCTTCTCAATGTTATTCAGGTAAGGAAAGGAACTTGTCAATGTGGATATCCCGAGTATTGTGATTCTCAAAAGGACGGCTTACTTAACTAATATGTACAACTACTCCAGATGACCGTAACAGACATGAATTCTTAAGGGTTGGATCCTCCCTAGAAGAAAACAGTAGTGGCAAGAAATGCGCTGGAAAATCAGCCGAGACAGGAAAAAGAATGGGTGAATATACTCATCTTCTGTTCCAATTTCTTCAAAATTTTCTGATATTTATTGATTTTTCTCTGCATCATTTGCAAAATTATGGCTACCGCGTTGTACAAGTTCTTTGTACCTAATCCCATAAGCTTCTTTGAAGTAAAAGAATGAAAATTGGAGTTGATCGAGGATTTCTTCTTAGCTTCGCAATATCAATCAGTGCAATAATCTATTGCCATCATTTCCTCATTATAATCTTTTCTGTTCCTCGTCAAAGTTTCCATATATCTGGTTAGCATCTTGCATTATAGGTAGAAGATTTTCTTGGAGAAGCAGATAAATCTCCTTCAATTCAGGGTGAGACTTGTCCCCAGCTAAGAATACATGATTGCTGCCTTTCACTTCTACTTGACTAAATCCAGGCACCTTCTTTACGTTTCTTTCGTTCATCTTCCTTCTTATATAAGCAAATTTATCCCACATGCCACATGCAGCATACAAGTTAGCCAAGAGTACATAACTTCCCGAGTTAGATGGCTCGAGCTCTAACAATTTCTCGCCCATGAGATTTGCTAGGACAACCTCACCGTGCAACTTGCATGAACCCAGCAGTGCTCCAAGAATAGCAGCATCACATTCCCCTTGAGGGGATTGTGAAAATCACTCTCACAGCCTCAGTAACTAGTCCAGCTCGACCAAGAATGTCAACAAGACAGCAATAGTGCTCTGCCTTGGGATTTATACCATAAGCACTCCTCATGGCATAAAAAAACTTTTGACCTTTCTTGACAAGACCGGCATGACTACAAGCTGACAAGATTCCCACAAAAGTCGACTCGTCTGGCTTATTACCTGATCGGAGCATCCGTGCAAATACCTGTAATGCTTGATTACCATAACCATGGTTAGAGTATGCCATGATAATTGATGTCCACGAAACAACATCTTTTTGCCTCGAGATTCTCAAAAGAAATTTGAGCAGAGGCAAAATCTCCAAGCTTAGAATACATGGTAACAAGAGCATTGGTCAGTGAAGTCTGTTGATTAAGACCAAGCCGGATAACAAACCCATGAGCTTGCAATAGCTCGGCAATACCCTCGCAAGAGGTTACTACACTAGTTATAGTAATGACATTTGGCCTATGGGGGTTACGTAGCATGAGAACAAAGTGCCTGATAGCTTCGCTTTGTGGTCCAACTTTTGCATACCCATCAATCACTGCATTCCAAGTCGCAGTGTTCCTCTCAGGCAACATACTGAAAAGCTCACTGGCCTTAACCATGAGTCCTTCATCCGCATAGGCTGCAATCATAGCATTCCATGCAGTTATGTCCTTGCTTGGCATTTGATTAAAGTACTCACGAGCCATGTCAATTAATCCATTTCGCGCAAGACCTGCAACCATAGTTGTCCAAGAAACTGCATTCCTCAATGGCATGGAATTAAACAGTTGTACAGCCTCATTCAATTTCTCATTATCCATGCAACCTTGGATCATAACGTTCCAAGAATAAATATTTCGCTCTGGCATTCGATGGAAAAGCTGAAGGGCTTGATCTATTTGATTGTTTTCCACATAAGCTCTGATCATAGCAGTCCAAGCAACAACATTTTTTAAAGGCATTACATCAAAAGTTTCTTGCGCTTTATCAATGAAACCATTTCGAGCAAAGCCCACCAACATAGTAGTCCAGGAAACTGGATTTTTCTCCGGCATTTGTTGGAAAAGCTGATAAGCCTCATCCACTCTCCCATTATGAAGATATCCAGAAATCAAACCTGTCCAAGTAAAAAACATTTTTACAGGGCATACCATCAAAGATCACCCGAGCAAGTTGAAGTCGTCCAATCTTGGCATAAGAGTGGACCATTGCCGAATCAGCTACAATATTTCTCTCAGGGATTGCATTATAAAGACTCTCTGCTTTCTGAAGATCATTGTTTTTTAAGATAAATGCTGATCATAGACCCATAAGAAACAACATCTCTCAGAGGCATTTCATCGAACAGTTTCCGAGCTTCATCTATTTTTTCCTCGACTACCTAAACTACCCAATTTCAGATTATCCTTGTAAACAGCCTCCTTCAATTCCGGGCTCCAGACAGTAGAAGAAGATGGCGATTGAATGTGCAATATTTGAGAAGTTTGAGGCTTTGCTGAGCTGAAATACTGCCTCAAGGAATCTGGAATCTTCAACTTACCGCGACCAAAAAACTGAAGTGAATGCAAATTCTTCTGGCTTAATCTCACTGCAATTGTTGAATAACTCATTTTAAAAGCTAATCTATGATTGAATATCTCATTTTAACTTCGTATAACAATTTTTATTTTATTTTTTTACTAAGATTTGAATTATAATCTCCTGAACTACCAGTAATACACTTGACCGCTAATCTTTTTTAGCTAAAGTGCAACTTCATACAACAATTAAGGCTTAGGAGGGGAAAAAATAAGAATGAAAAAATGTACTTTTAGTGAGGTTTTTACTCTTGACTCAAAAATGATGATACTATATGTGTAATAATATTATTATTATATTGGAAGTTGCAAAGTCCATTTTAAATAATATTAGAAATAGTCCAAAAGATAGTAAGCAATCCCAAGTGAAGCAAATGCTGAGAATAAATCAAGTATATGAAGATACTTGAAAATTATGCAAGTGTTTATAGGTTTTTTACTTTTGGGTAAATAATGCTTACTGCTTTCCTTCTACTTGTCAATTGTCTGTATACAGTGAATACAGTGAATATATGAATTCAATTATGCTATAATTCTTTCTCTTCTCGTGTATTTCTCTGTATTCGCTTCTTTGTATTGATTTTCAAATTTACACTTAAAATGTCTTTCCCTAAAAAAGTTGAAAAATTAACATTGATTGACCATAGATTGAATTTTTATTCTAGATCACCATGGGCTTGTCTTCGTCTTCGTGACAAAATGCCTGTCTCTCTTCTCATGTATTAGTTAAAATGTAAACCTTGCTAATAATGATATGTGAAGGTTCGAATCTTGTCGAAGTGTCGGAATTTGACATTTTATATGCACTAATAAAACTCTAAAAATGTATAATGATAAGTTCACGATTGAATGTTATTTAAAAAATATATATAAGAGAAGGTTCCTAGTTGTGGCATTGATGAGTCATCCTCCGAAGCCTACATAGACCAATTGCACCACCAGCAGGGTAGCCCCACCACTCCCGACCAACAAAAACGTACCACCAACACAACCGTCTGTACAATCACAGGAAAAACCAGAAACTACATAGCCAAAGACCTCACTCTCTCTCCGACTTGCGAGCCGAGCGAATCCCCCTTTTTGCCGCCGACATGTTCCGCCGCGCCACCACCACCGGCCACCTCCTCTCCCGATCCTTCAGAATGCGGCCTTTTTCCAATGATGTCTCGGTGACTCAGTCTGCCTCCGCCGCCGCCGACGCCTTTGTGGAGGCGTGGAGAAATACGGTTCCAAATTTGGAGCCTCCTAAGACTCCTCTCTCCTTTATGCAGCCTCGTCCTCGCACGCCTTCTTCTATTCCTTCTAAACTAACCGTCAATTTGGCCCTTCCGTATAATTCGGAGCTGTCGAACAAAGAGGTTTGTTTTTTCTGGAATTCTTTAGGCACTTTGTTTCCTTGTACTATTATTCCATAATACAAGTCGCGTATTACCTGCATTCAAAAGTAAAAAATAAAATACTTTGTTAATACAAATATGAATATTACTCTCTTAAATATACTTGTATATTTTTTTTTTTTTTGAAGGGAAAATATTTTGGTACAAAAAAAATATCTTACTTTTAGCTTACATGTACTAAACTACTTATATCACGGAATTGAGGGAGTATTAATTTCGAGAGGTTTTGTTTTGTTTTGTTGATTGGTTTGGTTATGTGAGGTTTTAGCTTTTTTATTTGTTATTTGTGCATTTTGTTGTTTGATGAGGATGGTAGTCTGGTGAGGTTTTTCATTCCTTTTTTGTCAGTTGGTTTTTGCTTCCTTTGTTACCTTCTTTCTCTCGAAATGGCAGGGACGATTATAGGGCCGAGATTTTTAAAATATCTATTAGATATAGTAAATTTTATATATAGTTCGGAATATTTGATCAAGTTCGCTCTTAACATTTTTTGCAGTTTTTATATGTAGTTTGGGCATACTGTTGCAGTTTTTCGCCCCAGCATACAATTCCTGGTTTCGTCTCTGCGAAATGGCATAATGGCATGCTTTTCTGTTTCATAGTTTTTGTGTATACCTGGACATGTAGCTGTGCTTTTTTTATTTCCACTGGGTAACTTTTTCTCTCGGTATGATTCCTAAAATTGTTGACTTCATTTGGAAGTACACTATTATAGAAGTGAAAAAAAATTATTCAAAATCTGGTCCAGATACACCCCAACACTTGAAAGTTCAGTTAGTCTTGATTTGTACTTACATGGGGTTTTACATCTCTTAATAATCATCTTAAAATTGACCAAGGTAAAGTGTAAACATCAGAAATCATGACGCTGTTATTATGGTTTTGCATTTTTTTTTGTCGAACTGTTGGATATGGAACTTAGAGGCCAGGGGGATATCTTTAGTTTAGAGCTTGGTAGGAAAGGGGAAGGTTTGCAGTACTTGTTGTTCAGGGTTTCCATGGTTTCAGCTCGTCGAAGCGACTGCGTATCAATCTCAATTTGCCCCCAGCCAGATCAGAGTCTATTTTGGTATTTATGGACTTTTGTTTGCTGCTTCTGGGGTCTAGAGTTGCTTGTCTCAGTAGCTAGGGAAGATCTCCAACCTTGTACTATTACCGAGGATGTTAGTTCGGAGACATGATTAATAAGAAAACAGGGTGATTATCCTCGGTAGATGCAACAAGCTGGTAGTTTTTTGGATAAATTTAGAAGAAACATAGGAAATATTTGACCTCGTTGTTTAAGGATTAAGAGCTTCTTTGGAATAGCATGCTGTTGCAAGGGGAAATGCTGCAAAACACTCTCAACCTTTGATGTTTTGAGCATGAGAAACTTCCTTTTCCTCTTCAAGGCTATGATGTAGCGTATCTTTCAAGATAACAAAGAACAGTGATAACAAAAGAATATGAGGCTATTAAAAGCTTCCGTGTGCTCAGATTTCTTGAATTATTTCACAGAAATCATGAAACTAGAATAAGGTAAGAGAATTCGGACTTCATCTGATATTTTTTCCTCAGGTAATTTAGGATGTACTAGTCATTACTGTAGAGTTTAGCTCTTCATTTTGTTTTATGAATTAAAGCTAGAGTGAAGTTCATTCTAGCTTTTGTAGCAGTGGGACTCGAAATGGCTGCTGAAGTCGCATTCACATAGCTGTCATACTTCCGTTTTGCAATGTGGTATGGGCTATAACATCAATTATTTTTGCCTCACAGGTTGACATGGTTATAGTCCCTGCAACAACTGGGCAAATGGGTATTCTTCCCGGACACGTATCCACAATTACTGAGCTACAACCTGGTCTTCTCACAGTGCACGAAGAAAATAGTGTGAAAAAATATTTTGTAAGTGGCGGATTTGCTTTCATTCATGGAAACTCCTTTGCAGACATAGTCGCGGTTGAGGCAGTGCCAGTTGATCAAATTGATGCAGCTGCAGTGCAAAAGGGACTTGCTGAGTTCACCCAGAAACTGTCTTCAGCTACAACAGATATAGAGAGAGCTGAAGCCCAGATTGGAGTGAATGTGCATAGTGCTCTTAACTCTGCTCTCTCAGCCTAACTTGTGGAATTCTCCTCAAAATTAATAATTTGGTCAGTTTTTGTTTTGTAGAGGTTTCTTAGTGGGCAACTAGGTTTTTTGGGCCTCTGCAGTACCCGGTCCAGATTAGTCAAGCTTGTCGGGCTTCGACACTGATGGGAAACCAAAAAAAAACTAGGTTTCTTAATGGTAGAAACACAATTGTTCTTTTGCTTTTGTCTTTGCCATTTTTGGAGATGGAATGGTTGATTGGTGAATAGATAGATATATAGTTGTGGTTCTCTTCCCAAGTTAAAGCAACACTCTTGATAAGTAAATTCTTAAATCCTACCAACAAGATATTCGAGTATAAAGAGTTCGGTATCTTTTAGGTATCTTTTAGTAAGGTCTTGAAATTGAGTCTTGAATCGTGTAGGTTACAAGGGTATATAGAGCATACCGAATAAATTGTGGACTATAAAATGACGTGAACACTCTTTCCATTTTTTTCTAACCATAGTCGTATTCTCACTCAAATTATCTCCTACAAACTTATACCTCTATCATTCAAATTTTTTTAAGGGTTGTTTATGAGCCATTACATCGTTCTTCTTTTTTGTGTTCAGATCAACACAAACAATTTTTTTCGCATTTTTATCTTCAATAAGTGTTACTTCAATTTCTGTTCGCATGATGTCGTCTCTCAATATATCCTTCATCATACACCCCGTACACCTATCTCCAATTCTCCATCATTCGAAGTTTTCCGAGGGTTGTTTATGAGTTATTACACGTTCTTCTTTTTTGTGTTCAAATCAACACAAACCATTCTTTCGCATTTTATCTTTAATAAATGTTACTTCAATTTCCGTTCGCATGATGTCGTTTCTCAATATATTTTTCGTCATACACCTGTACACTTATCGCAACATGCACATCTTCACAATGTTTCTTAATATGCCATCTTAAATGCCCAAATCCCAATCCTTCCACCATTTTCTAGGTCTCTCTCATCTTCTGGACTTATTCTCTTGACTTGACTTTAACATTGCGGTCATCTTATTGTTACAAGAAGACTTATTTATTACACATTACTCCATGGCTCCATAATTGACTATTGCAAATTTTGACAATACAAATTCTCTTCTATAGAAATTGAGAAAAATGAAAAAAAAAAAAAAAAAATGCTGTCTCCAGTGAAGGAAAATGAAAAAGCCATGAAAAATCATTTTCTATAATGATTGAATTACGACAAAAATGAGCTCCCAAAATTCATTTGAGAACTAGGACAATTCTCAGTTGTTTAAATTAAGCTATTTGTATATGGTTTTTTTAACGTCTGTACTGAATATATGTTAATATTGATTAAGTTATTCTATATAGTAGTTAAAATTTTCGATTCCTCCTAAGATTTCTCATTTCTGATAAAATTTTAAATTTTGATATATTTAAATTATTATATATATTTATGTTATTTGAATTAATGCTTGCCCGTTTTTAAAATCAAAAGCTATTTTAAGTTGTTTCGTGCACTTGCATTTCTCATTTAGCTGATTTTTTAACTTAAATAAGCCAAACGAGTTCATTTTTTGAGAAGTAATTTTGAAGGCACATTTTCGCATATACTTACTTATTGATGTCGTTAAAAAATGTTAATTTCATTCCGTTCATTCAATAACTGATACTTTTTTTCTTTATTTTTAATGAAGATGTGAATTAAATCTAGGATATGTTTCCTCTTTTCCTAAATAAAAGACTTTTATTACATGTTGTGAAAATTAATGAAGTAAAAATTAAGATTTTTTGTATTCAAAATATCAATGTTACTCTCTTAAATAGAATAGTGATATACAAGTCATATCAAAGAGAGTAATATTGATATTTTAATTATAAAAATATCTTAATTTTCGCAACATGTAATTAAAGTCTTATATTTAGGAATGAAGGTAATATTGTTATATAACGAGTATTATGATTTCTAACCAACTAATTAAATTAATTTTTTGTTACATCTGGAAAAGGTATCTCAGTGGTAGCAACCATTTTCACTCAGGGAGTATACTCGAGTTCGACACTAACTTCGACAAAAAACAATCCCCTCCCCTTGCATAAATTAAAAAAAAAAATACCTTCTTCATCTTGTTACAACCATCGACACCTCTAAATTCTATGAACCGTAGAATTGTATACCTAACAACACATTTTGAACATAAATTAATAGTCTCAACCTTCATTATTGAACCATCTTCTAAGCTTTTTTAAGGGCAAGTGATTGCATTTAACAACTAATTTAAAATGGATGGAAAGTTTGTTCAAATAAAAAAAAAGAGGAAAAATCTATGGCAAAAAATCGTGTATATATATATATATATATATATATATATATATATATATATATATATATATATATATATATATATATATAATTGAAAGAAATGCTTAAATAGCGAAATTTTTGATTTGTTGAGTACAAAAAATAGGGATATATATCGGGACACGATTTTCACCCAAAATCTATGGGAAGTTACCATAGGAATACAAAACCGGCCAATATAGGAAGATAATTATCATCTCTTATGTTGGGTCGGATTGGATCAGTCACGATATGAGATTGTTAATTGCGAGTCTTAAATTCAAATAAAATTTTACATTATTTGATGCTTGAGGGTTTCATCTACAAACGGAAAAAAAAAGGAAAGAAAAGAGTTTGGGCCTTATTTAAGTTTCAAACCCAGATCAAAACTCAATTCAAATCTCAGACTCAATTCAAAGTTGGTTTGGGTCTGAGTTTGAGTCTCAAACCAGACCAAATCCAAATCAGATCCAAGCACACCCCAAGTATACATGTAAATCTGTAAGTAGTTTGTTGGTAAATTGGTAAAATAGTTCACCAAAAAAATATTGTTGCAAAAGTAAACAACGATGAGAAGCCAAATCTACAACATGATTTTTTGACATATTCTTCCACATTCTAAGAATCTCACAAAGTAGATTCTACAAGAATACTTTTAATTATTTTTTTAAAAGAATGTTAAACGTCACTAAGCTAATAAAAAAATGTTGAATGTCACTATCTAAATTATTTTTCCCTTAATAGGTGTAAACAAACAAATGTTCACATGATAACATGATCCTGACTCAGTTCCAGTTGGTAGTACTCAAATGTTCACATCTTTTCAATAATTATTTAAGCATACACAAGCTTTCACCAACTTTCGTAGTAACCTTTTATAAAGTACTTCTGAGCCGAATTATCTGTTCATATATTTTTTTTAAATTATTTATTTATTTTATATTTTGTACAATAATTAAGATTTTATCAAATTTTATAATGGAATAGAGATGTTTAATACATGTTTAATAAAGATGAAACATCATTGACTTAAGTCATTATTTAAAAAAAGAATTAAGACTATTCTTTTCCTATTTGTTACTTTTTAAACACTTTTTTTTAGAGGTCTCGTTTATGTAAGCTAGTGAAGAGATTATCAACCTCAAATATTTTATTAGTTTGGTATATAATTTCAAGATATTGATATATATATATATATATATATATATATATATATATATATATATATATGGAGAAAATTCAGTTTTATTTAAACATGTTATAAAGTTTAAGACGCACTTCATAATTCATATAAAGCAGTCCCGACTCTCATGATCGAAATAAGCAAAGTTCACGCACGTGAGAGCAATCTCAGCTGTCGGATGAGATTTTGAAACGATCAGAATCCCGAGAGAAAAAGTTCATGATGACTTAAAAAATAATAAATAAATAAAAATTTCTCTCTCAGGATCTGAGCACTTTAAAAAATCTCGTTCGACGGATGGGAGCGTGTCATGCAGACGTGACGGAACAAAAGTCTATTCAGCATAGGAGCTAGGGACGCATATAAAGATCAAGCCTACCAAGATAAAAAAATTTCATTAAGAGTAATTTTATTTTTGGCGACCAGTTAAGTTTAAAACTTACATCCAGCCCAGTCAATACGATACTAGCGTACGAAAGAGAATTGAGCTTATATCAATTCTCTTTCCGCATGCATGTAATCACGCTCATTGATTAATTTTATTTTAGCGATATTAAGTTTGAAAAACTTACATCGAGCCCTGATCAATACGATACAGCGTACTGAAAGAGAGTGAACTTATATCGATTCTCTTCGCATGTGTAATCTGACTTTCATTGATTTGGATGTAAACTTTATAAAACTTAATAACTTTATCAAGATAAAGAATTTCATTAATTTGACACATTTCAATCTCTTAATACGTTCATTGCACGTAAATAAGTGTCTATTTAGATTGAATTTCATTGTCCAACCCAATCTAACAAATTTTCTTTGATTTAACATCTTATATGCAACAACTCTGTTTTATGAAATTTAAAATAAAATTATTCAAACGTATACATACATTTAAAGCTTTTTAATTTTCAATAGAAAATCTAAAGTAATAAAATAAAAAACGACTCATATCTCTTTGAAGCGTCAATGTAGGAGAGAAAAGTGCGTCACTGAAAGAGGATGATAGCTCAAAAAAGGGGATTTTAAAGACTTACCTCGCGTGAGGAGGAGGGTATCGAACCCGCATTACGCTCGAGGGTCGTAGGCGGATATCCAGCCTCACTGAATTAGAAACATCTTTAATGATTCTTTTTGTTTACTTAGTACTTCATTCTCTTTAATAATA
>JAOCZM010000194.1:0-86735 GCA_026122235.1 Vinca minor
CACGCAAACGATATGCCTAAATTTTTGAGATCTACGTGACCGGGAAACAAATGAAGCGGAGTGACAAGGACCCGCCCAAGGAAATATAACAAAATAAAAATAAAACGAAAAAAGGCAGGTGCAACACTTTAGGACTTCTCCTAAAGCGTCACCCATTCCAAGATTACTCTCGCCCAAGCACGCTTAACTTCGAGTTCGACTGATCCCGGCATTAGTGGCCGTATGATCGCACCCGCCATGTACCTCGCGGTTTTTTCATATATGGCGAGAACCCTATAACAAAGAGGCTCCCTCCAAAAAGTGGTAAGGCAAAAGCGACGCGTATGTAAAAACGCCACCGTGATGCGTGTATGCATCATAAATTGTCAAGCATTGCGAGAAACCCGCACTCAAAAATATTAAAACGCCAATCCGCACACTCTTTATCGCCGCTTAAAGCCGACCCGTAACGTCGAAAAACTTTGACTTTTCGCCGGATTTCCGATCCACGCAAACGATATGCCTAAATTTTTGAGATCTACGCACCGGGAAACAAAATGAAGCTGGAGGACAAGGACCGCCGAAGGAAATATAACAAAATAAAAATAAAACGAAAAAGAATGGGGGTGCAACACGAGGACTTCCCGAAAGGTCACCCATTCCAAGATTACTCCCGCCCAAGCACGCTTAACTTCGGAGTTCGATGGGATCCCGTGCATTAGTGCCCGGGTATGATCGCACCTGCCATGTACCTCGCGGTTTTTTTCATATATGGCGCAAAGAACCCTATAACAAAGAGGCTTTTTTTTCCCTCCAAAAAAGCGGTAAGGCAAAAGAAGGTACGTTATGTAAACGTCACCGTGATGCGTGTATGCATCATAAATTGTCAAGCATTATGAGAAACCCGTACTAAAATATTAAACGTCAATCCGCGACACTTTATCGCCGCTAAAGCGGACCCGTAACGCCGAAAACTTTGACTTTTCGCCTGGATTTCCGATCTCACGCAAACGATATGCCTAAATTTTTGAGATCTAC
The DNA here is from genome assembly GCA_026122235.1 of Vinca minor. Taxonomy (NCBI): domain Eukaryota; kingdom Viridiplantae; phylum Streptophyta; class Magnoliopsida; order Gentianales; family Apocynaceae; genus Vinca; species Vinca minor. Next base: position 1,018 of record JAOCZM010000194.1, read on the forward strand.
GACCGGGAAACAAAATGAAGCGGAGTGACAAGGACCGCCAAGGAAATATAACAAAATAAAAATAAAACGAAAAAGCATGGGGTGCAACACGAGGACTTCCCGAAAGGTCACCCATTCCAAGATTACTCTCGCCCAAGCACGCTTTAACTTCGGAGTTCGATGGGATCCGTGCATTAGTGCCGGTATGATCGCATCTGGCCATGTACCTCGCGGTTTTTTTCATATATGGCGCAAAGAACTCCTATAACAAAGAGGGTCTTTTTTTTTCCTCCAAAAAAGGGTAAGGCAAAAGAAGGTACGCTATGTAAAACGCCACCGTGATGCGTGGTATGCATCATAAATTGTCAAGCATTGCGAAACCCGTACTCAAAATATTAAACGCCAATCCGCACACTTTATCGCCGCTAAAGCCGACCCGTAACGCTCGAAAACTTTGACTTTTCGCTCGGATTTCGATCTACGCAAACGATATGCCTAAATTTTTGAGATCTACGCACCGGGAAACAAAATGAAGCGGAGTGACAAGGACCGCCAAGGAAATATAACAAAATAAAAAATAAAACGAAAAAGAAGGGGTGCAACACGAGGACTTCCCGAAAAGGTCACCCATTCCAAGATTACTCTCGCCCAAGCACGCTTAACTTCGAGTTCGATGGGATCCGTGCATTAGTGCTGGTATGATCGCACCCTGGCCATGTACCTCGCGGTTTTTTTCATATATGGCGCAAAGAACCCTATAACAAAGAGGCTTTTTTTTTCCTCCAAAAAAGTGGTAAGGCAAAAGAAGGTACGTTATGTAAAACGTCACCGTGATGCGTGTATGCATCATAAATTGTCAAGCATTGCGAGAAACCCGTACTCAAAATATTAAACGCCAATCCGCACACTTTATCGCCGCTAAAGCCGACCCGTAACGCCGAAAACTTTGACTTTTCGCCTGATTTCCGATCTACGCAAACGATATGCCTAAATTTTTGAGATCTACGACCGGGAAACAAAATGAAGCGGAGTGACAAGGACCGCCGAAGGAAATATAACAAAATAAAAATAAAACGAAAAAGAATGGGGGTGCAACACGAGGACTTCCCGAAAGGTCACCCATTCCAAGATTACTCTCGCCCAAGCACGCTTAACTTCGGAGTTCGACGGGGATCCGTGCATTAGTGCTGGTATGATCGCACCCGTCATGTACCTCGCGGTTTTTTTCATATATGGCGCAAAGAACCCTATAACAAAGAGGCTTTTTTTTTCCTCCAAAAAAGTGGTAAGGCAAAAGAAGGTACGCTATGTAAAACGTCACCGTGATGCGTGTATGCATCATAAATTGTCAAGCATTGCGAGAAACCCGTACTCAAAATATTAAACGCCAATCCGCACACTTTATCGCCGCTAAAGCTGACCCGTAACGCCGAAAACTTTGACTTTTCGCCCGGATTTCCGATCTACGCAAACGATATGCCTAAATTTTTGAGATCTACGACCGGAAACAAAATGAAGCGGAGTGACAAGGACCGCCAAGGAAATATAACAAAATAAAAAATAAAACGAAAAAAGAATGGGGGGTGCAACACGAGGACTTTCCCGAAAGGTCACCCATTCCAAGATTACTTCGCCCAAGCACGCTTAACTTCGGAGTTCGATGGGATCCCGTGCATTAGTGCTGGTATGATCGCACCCTGGCCATGTACCTCGCGGTTTTTTCATATATGGCGCAGTAACCCTATAACAAAGAGGCTTTTTTTTTCCTCCAAAAAAGGGTAAGGCAAAAGAAGGTACGTTATGTAAAACGTCACCGTGATGCGTGTATGCATCATAAATTGTCAAGCATTGCGAGAAACCCGTACCAAAATATTAAACGTCAATCCGCACACTTTATCGCCGCTAAAGCGGACCCGTAACGTCGAAAACTTTGACTTTTCGCTCGGATTTCCGATCTACGCAAACGATATGCCTAAATTTTTGAGATCTACGCACTGGGAAACAAAATGAAGCGGAGTGACAAGGACCGCCGAAGGAAATATAACAAAATAAAAATAAAACGAAAAAGAAGGGGGGTGCAACACGAGGACTTCCCGAAAGGTCACCCATTCCAGTACTACTCTCGCCCAAGCACGCTTAACTTCGGAGTTCCGATGGGATCCCGTGCATTAGTGCCGGTATGATCGCACCCGCCATGTACCTCGCGGTTTTTTTCATATATGGCGCAGCAACCCTATAACAAAGAGGCTTTTTTTTTCCTCCAAAAAAGTGGTAAGGCAAAAAGAAGGTACGTTATGTAAACGTCACCGTGATGCGTGTATGCATCATAAATTGTCAAGCATTGATGAAACCCGTACTCAAAAATATTAAACGCCAATCCGCACACTTTATCGCCGCTAAAGCTGACCCGTAACGCCGAAAACTTTGACTTTTCGCCGCGATTTCGATCTACGCAAACGATATGCCTAAATTTTTTGAGATCTACGACCGGGAAACAAAATGAAGCGGAGTGACAAGGACCGCCGAAGGAAATATAACAAAATAAAAATAAAACGAAAAAGCAGTGGGTGCAACACGAGGACTTCCCGAAAGGTCACCCATTCCAAGATTACTCTCGCCTAAGCACGCTTAACTTCTCGAGTTCGATGGGATCAGGCATTAGTGCCGTTGGTGGTTGCGTTAGAGTGAGGCGATGTGTGTAACGCCAAATTTGATGCGTGATGATTGTAAATTGTCACATTATGTGAAACCCGTACTCGTACATACAAACGCCAATCCGCGACACTTTTTATCGCGGCTGAAGCTGACTCGCGAATCGCCAAAACTTTGACTTTTCGCTTGATTTCGATTCACGCAAACGATACATGGCCTCAAATGCTGAGAGATCTACGCACCTGGGAAACAAAATGAAGCGGAGTGACAAGGACCGTCGGCGAAATATAACAAAATAAAAATAAAACGAAAAAAGAAGGGGGTGCAACACGAGGACTTCCTGAAAGGTCACCCATTCCAAGACTACTCTCGCCTCAAGCACGCTTAACTTCGGAGTTCGATGGGATCCTGCATTAGTGCCGGTATGATCGCACCCGCCATGTACCTCGCGGTTTTTTTCATATATGGCGCAAGAACCCTATAACAAAGAGGCTTTTTTTTTCCTCCAAAAAGGGTAAGGCAAAAGAAGGTACGTTATGTAAAACGCCACCGTGATGCGTGTATGCATCATAAATTGTCAAGCATTGCGAGAAACCCGTACTCAAAATATTAAACGCCAATCCGCGACACTTTATCGCCGCTAAAGCGGACCCGTAACGCTTCGAAAACTTTGACTTTTCGCCCCTGATTCGATCTACGCAAACGATATGCCTAAATTTTTGAGATCTACGACCGAAACAAAATGAAGCGGAGTGACAAGGACCGCCAAGGAAATATAACAAAATAAAAATAAAACGAAAAAGAAGGGGGTGCAACACGAGGACTTCCCCGAAAGGTCACCCATTCCAAGATTACTCTCGCCCAAGCACGCTTAACTTCGGAGTTCGATGGGATCCGTGCATTAGTGCCGGTATGATCGCACCCGTCATGTACCTCGCGGTTTTTTTCATATATGGCGCAAAGAATCTCTATAACAAAGAGGCTCCTCCAAAAAAGGGTAAGGCAAAAGAAGGTACGTTATGTAAAACGCCACCGTGATGCGTGTATGCATCATAAATTGTCAAGCATTGCGAGAAACCCGTACTCAAATATTAAACGCCAATCCGCGACACTTTATCGCCGCTAAAGCGGACCCGTAACGCCGAAAACTTTGACTTTTCGCCGGATTTCCGATCTACGCAAACGATATGCCTAAATTTTTGAGATCTACGACCGGGAAACAAAATGAAGCGGAGTGACAAGGACCGCCGAAGGAAATATAACAAAATAAAAATAAAACGAAAAAGAATGGGGGTGCAACACGAGGACTTCCCGAAAGGTCACCCATTCCAAAGACTACTTCGCCCAAGCACGCTTAACTTCGGAGTTCTGACGGATCCGTGCATTAGTGCTGGTATGATCGCACCCTGCCATGTACCTCGCGGTTTTTTTCATATATGGCGCAAAGAACCCTATAACAAAGAGGCTTTTTTTTTCCTCCAAAAAAGGGTAAGGCAAAAAGAAGGTACGTTATGTAAAACGTCACCGTGATGCGTGTATGCATCATAAATTGTCAAGCATTGCGAGAAACCCGTACTAAAAATATTAAACGCCAATCCGCACACTTTATCGCCGCTAAAGCTGACCCGTAACGCCGAAAACTTTGACTTTTCGCCGGATTTCCGATCTACGCAAACGATATGCCTAAATTTTTGAGATCTACGACTGGGAAACAAAATGAAGCGGAGTGACAAGGACCGCCAAGGAAATATAACAAAATAAAAATAAAACGAAAAAGAATGGGGGGTGCAACACGAGGACTTCCCCGAAAGGTCACCCATTCCAAGATTACTCTCGCCTCAAGCACGCTTAACTTCGGAGTTCTGATGGGATCCCGTGCATTAGTGCTGGTATGATCGCACCCGTCATGTACCTCGCGGTTTTTTTTCATATATGGCGCAAGAACCCTATAACAAAGAGGCTTTTTTTTTCCTCCAAAAAAAGGGTAAGGCAAAAGAAGGTACGTTATGTAAAACGTCACCGTGATGCGTGTATGTATCATAAATTGTCAAGCATTGCAGAAACCCGTACTAAAAATATTAAACGCCAATCCGCACACTTTATCGCCGCTAAAGCTGACCCGTAACGCCTAAAACTTTGACTTTTCGCCCGGATTTCCGATCTACGCAAACGATATGCCTAAATTTTTGAGATCTACGCACCGGGAAACAAAATGAAGCGGAGTGACAAGGACCGCCAAGGAAATATAACAAAATAAAAATAAAACGAAAAAGAAGGGGGTGCAACACGAGGACTTCCCCGAAAGGTCACCCATTCCAAGATTACTCTCGCCCAAGCACGCTTAACTTCGGAGTTCTGATGGGATCCGTGCATTAGTGCTGGTATGATCGCACCCTGGCCATGTACCTCGCGGTTTTTTTCATATATGGCGCAGTAACCCTATAACAAAGAGGCTTTTTTTTTCCTCCAAAAAAGGGTAAGGCAAAAGAAGGTACGTTATGTAAAACGTCACCGTAATGCGTGTATGTATCATAAATTGTCAAGCATTGCGAGAAACCCGTACCAAAATATTAAACGTCAATCCGCACACTTTATCGCCGCTAAAGCGGACCCGTAACGCCGAAAACTTGAATTTTCGCTCGGATTTCCGATCTACGCAAACGATATGCCTAAATTTTTTGAGATCTACGACCGGGAAACAAAATGAAGCGGAGTGACAAGGACCGCCGAAGGAAATATAACAAAATAAAAATAAAACGAAAAAGAAGGGGGGTGCAACACGAGGACTTCCCGAAAGGTCACCCATTCCAGTACTACTCTCGCCCAAGCACGCTTAACTTCGGAGTTCTGATGGGATCCGGTGCATTAGTGCTGGTATGATCGCACCCGTCATGTACCTCGCGGTTTTTTTCATATATGGCGCAAAGAACCCTATAACAAAGAGGCTTTTTTTTTCCCTCCAAAAAAGGGTAAGGCAAAAGAAGGTACGTTATGTAAAACGTCACCGTGATGCGTGTATGCATCATAAATTGTCAAGCATTGCGAGAAACCCGTACTCAAAAATATTAAACGCCAATCCGCACACTTTATCGCCGCTAAAGCTGACCCGTAACGCCGAAAACTTTGACTTTTCGCCGGATTTCCGATCTACGCAAACGATATGCCTAAATTTTTGAGATCTACGCACCGGGAAACAAAATGAAGCGGAGTGACAAGGACCGCCAAGGAAATATAACAAAATAAAAATAAAACGAAAAAGAAGTGGGGGTGCAACACGAGGACTTCCCGAAAGGTCACCCATTCCAAGATTACTCTCGCCCAAGCACGCTTAACTTCGGAGTTCGATGGGATCCTGTGCATTAGTGCTGGTATGATCGCACCCTGGCCATGTACCTCGCGGTTTTTTTCATATATGGCGCAAAGAACCCTATAACAAAGAGGCTTTTTTTTTCCTCCAAAAAAGGGTAAGGCAAAAGAAGGTACGTTATGTAAAACGTCACCGTGATGCGTGTATGCATCATAAATTGTCAAGCATTGCGAAACCCGTACTCAAAAATATTAAACGTCAATCCGCGACACTTTATCGCCGCTAAAGCTGACCCGTAACGCCGAAAACTTTGACTTTTCGCCTGATTTCCGATCTACGCAAACGATATGCCTAAATTTTTGAGATCTACGACCGGGAAACAAAATGAAGCGGAGTGACAAGGACCGCCGAAGGAAATATAACAAAAATAAAAATAAAACGAAAAAGAAGGGGGTGCAACACGAGGACTTCCCCGAAAGGTCACCCATTCCAAGATTACTCTCGCCTCAAGCACGCTTAACTTCGGAGTTCGATGGGATCCTGGGGCATTAGTGCTGGTATGATCGCACCCTGGCCATGTACCTCGCGGTTTTTTTCATATATGGCGCAAAGAACCCTATAACAAAGAGGCTTTTTTTTTCCTCCAAAAAAGGGTAAGGCAAAAGAAGGTACGTTATGTAAAACGCCACCGTGATGCGTGTATGCATCATAAATTGTCAAGCATTGCAGAAACCCGTACTCAAAATATTAAACGCCAATCCGCACACTTTATCGCCGCTAAAGCGGACCCGTAACGCCGAAAACTTTGACTTTTCGCCGGATTTCGATCTACGCAAACGATATGCCTAAATTTTTGAGATCTACGCACTGGAAACAAAATGAAGCGGAGTGACAAGGACCGCCGAAGGAAATATAACAAAATAAAAATAAAACGAAAAAGAAGGGGGGTGCAACACGAGGACTTCCCGAAAGGTCACCCATTCCAAGATTACTTCGCCCAAGCACGCTTAACTTCGGAGTTCGATGGGATCCCGTGCATTAGTGCTGGTATGATCGCACCCGTCATGTACCTCGCGGTTTTTTTTCATATATGGCGCAAAGAACCCTATAACAAAGAGGCTTTTTTTTTCCTCCAAAAAAGGGTAAGGCAAAAGAAGGTACGTTATGTAAAACGCCACCGTGATGCGTGTATGTATCATAAATTGTCAAGCATTGCGAGAAACCCGTACTCAAAATATTAAACGCCAATCCGCGACACTTTATCGCCGCTAAAGCGGACCCGTAACGCCGAAAAACTTTGACTTTTCGCCTGATTTCCGATCTACGCAAACGATATGCCTAAATTTTTGAGATCTACGACTGAAACAAAATGAAGCGGAGTGACAAGGACCGCCGAAGGAAATATAACAAAATAAAAATAAAACGAAAAAGAAGGGGGGTGCAACACGAGGACTTCCCGAAAGGTCACCCATTCCAAGATTACTCGCCCAAGCACGCTTAACTTCGGAGTTCGATGGGATCCCGTGCATTAGTGCCGGTATGATCGCACCCGTCATGTACCTCGCGGTTTTTTTTCATATATGGCGCAAGAACCCTATAACAAAGAGGCTTTTTTTTTCCTCCAAAAAAAGGGTAAGGCAAAAGAAGGTACGTTATGTAAAACGTCACCGTGATGCGTGTATGTATCATAAATTGTCAAGCATTGCGAGAAACCCGTACTCAAAATATTAAACGCCAATCCGCACACTTTATCGCCGCTAAAGCGGACCCGTAACGCCGAAAACTTTGACTTTTCGCCGGATTTCCGATCTACGCAAACGATATGCCTAAATTTTTTGAGATCTACGCACCGGGAAACAAAATGAAGCGGAGTGACAAGGACCGCCGAAGGAAATATAACAAAATAAAAATAAAACGAAAAAGAAGGGGGGTGCAACACGAGGACTTCCCGAAAGGTCACCCATTCCAAGATTACTTCGCCCAAGCACGCTTAACTTCGGAGTTCGATGGGATCCTGGGCATTAGTGCTGGTATGATCGCACCCGCCATGTACCTCGCGGTTTTTTCATATATGGCGCAAAGAACCCTATAACAAAGAGGCTCCCTCCAAAAAAGGGTAAGGCAAAAGAAGGTACGTTATGTAAAACGTCACCGTGATGCGTGTATGTATCATAAATTGTCAAGCATTGCGAGAAACCCGTACTCAAAATATTAAACGCCAATCCGCGACACTTTATCGCCGCTTAAAGCGGACCCGTAACGCCGAAAACTTTGACTTTTCGCCCGGATTTCCGATCTACGCAAACGATATGCCTAAATTTTTTTGAGATCTACGCACCGGGAAACAAAATGAAGCGGAGTGACAAGGACCGCCGAAGGAAATATAACAAAAATAAAAATAAAAACGAAAAAGAAGGGGGGGGTGCAACACGAGGACTTCCCGAAAGGTCACCCATTCCAAGACTACTTTCGCCCAAGCACGCTTAACTTCGGAGTTCCGATGGGATCCCGTGCATTAGTGCTGGTATGATCGCACCCTGGCCATGTACCTCGCGGTTTTTTTCATATATGGCGCAAAGAACCCTATAACAAAGAGGCTTTTTTTTTCCTCCAAAAAAGGGTAAGGCAAAAGAAGGTACGTTATGTAAAACGTCACCGTGATGCGTGTATGTATCATAAATTGTCAAGCATTGCGAGAAACCCGTACCAAAATATTAAACGTCAATCCGCACACTTTATCGCCGCTAAAGCGGACCCGTAACGTCGAAAACTTTGACTTTTCGCTCGGATTTCCGATCTACGCAAACGATATGCCTAAATTTTTGAGATCTACGCACTGGGAAACAAAATGAAGCGGAGTGACAAGGACCGCCGAAGGAAATATAACAAAATAAAAATAAAACGAAAAAGAAGGGGGGTGCAACACGAGGACTTCCCGAAAGGTCACCCATTCCAGTACTACTCTCGCCCAAGCACGCTTAACTTCGGAGTTCTGATGGGATCCGGTGCATTAGTGCTGGTATGATCGCACCCGTCATGTACCTCGCGGTTTTTTTCATATATGGCGCAAAGTAACCCCTATAACAAAGAGGCTTTTTTTTTCCTCCAAAAAAAGGGTAAGGCAAAAGAAGGTACGTTATGTAAAACGTCACCGTGATGCGTGTATGTATCATAAATTGTCAAGCATTGCGAGAAACCCGTACCAAAATATTAAACGTCAATCCGCACACTTTATCGCCGCTAAAGCGGACCCGTAACGTCGAAAACTTTGACTTTTCGCCGGATTTCCGATCTACGCAAACGATATGCCTAAATTTTTGAGATCTACGCACCCGGGAAACAAAATGAAGCGGAGTGACAAGGACCGCCGAAGGAAATATAACAAAATAAAAATAAAACGAAAAAGAAGGGGGGGGTGCAACACGAGGACTTCCCGAAAGGTCACCCATTCCAAGATTACTTCGCCCAAGCACGCTTAACTTCGGAGTTCGATGGGATCCGTGCATTAGTGCTGGTATGATCGCACCCGCCATGTACCTCGCGGTTTTTTTCATATATGGCGCAAGAACCCTATAACAAAGAGGCTTTTTTTTTCCTCCAAAAAAAAGGGTAAGGCAAAAGAAGGTACGTTATGTAAAACGTCACCGTAATGCGTGTATGTATCATAAATTGTCAAGCATTGCGAGAAACCCGTACTCAAAATATTAAACGCCAATCCGCGACACTTTATCGCCGCTTAAAGCGGACCCGTAACGCCGAAAACTTTGACTTTTCGCCGGATTTCCGATCTACGCAAACGATATGCCTAAATTTTTGAGATCTACGCACTGGGAAACAAAATGAAGCGGAGTGACAAGGACCGCCGAAGGAAATATAACAAAATAAAAATAAAACGAAAAAGAAGGGGGGGGTGCAACACGAGGACTTCCCCGAAAGGTCACCCATTCCAAGATTACTCTCGCCCAAGCACGCTTAACTTCGGAGTTCGATGGGATCCGGTGCATTAGTGCTGGTATGATCGCACCCGCCATGTACCTCGCGGTTTTTTTCATATATGGCGCAAAGAACCCCTATAACAAAGAGGCTTTTTTTTTTCTCCAAAAAAGGGTAAGGCAAAAGAAGGTACGTTATGTAAAACGTCACCGTAATGCGTGTATGTATCATAAATTGTCAAGCATTGCGAGAAACCCGTACTCAAAAATATTAAACGCCAATCCGCACACTTTATCGCCGCTAAAGCGGACCCGTAACGCCGAAAACTTTGACTTTTCGCCGGATTTCCGATCTACGCAAACGATATGCCTAAATTTTTGAGATCTACGCACCGGGAAACAAAATGAAGCGGAGTGACAAGGACCGCCGAAGGAAATATAACAAAATAAAAATAAAACGAAAAAGAAGGGGGGTGCAACACGAGGACTTCCCGAAAGGTCACCCATTCCAAGATTACTCTCGCCCAAGCACGCTTAACTTCGGAGTTCGATGGGATCCCGGCATTAGTGCTGGTATGATCGCACCCGCCATGTACCTCGCGGTTTTTTCATATATGGCGCAAAGAACCCTATAACAAAGAGGCTTTTTTTTTCCCTCCAAAAAAGGGTAAGGCAAAAAGAAGGTACGTTATGTAAAACGTCACCGTGATGCGTGTATGTATCATAAATTGTCAAGCATTGCGAGAAACCCGTACTCAAAATATTAAACGCCAATCCGCGACACTTTATCGCCGCTAAAGCGGACCCGTAACGCCGAAAACTTTGACTTTTCGCCGGATTTCCGATCTACGCAAACGATATGCCTAAATTTTTGAGATCTACGCACCGGGAAACAAAATGAAGCGGAGTGACAAGGACCGCCGAAGGAAATATAACAAAATAAAAATAAAACGAAAAAGAAGGGGGGGGTGCAACACGAGGACTTCCCGAAAGGTCACCCATTCCAAGATTACTCGCCCAAGCACGCTTAACTTCGGAGTTCTGATGGGATCCCGTGCATTAGTGCTGGTATGATCGCACCCGCCATGTACCTCGCGGTTTTTTCATATATGGCGCAAAGAACCCTATAACAAAGAGGCTTTTTTTTTCCTCCAAAAAAGGGTAAGGCAAAAGAAGGTACGTTATGTAAAACGTCACCGTGATGCGTGTATGCATCATAAATTGTCAAGCATTGCGAGAAACCCGTACCAAAATATTAAACGTCAATCCGCACACTTTATCGCCGCTAAAGCGACCCGTAACGCCGAAAACTTTGACTTTTCGCCGGATTTCCGATCTACGCAAACGATATGCCTAAATTTTTGAGATCTACGCACTGGGAAACAAAATGAAGCGGAGTGACAAGGACCGCCGAAGGAAATATAACAAAATAAAAATAAAACGAAAAAGAAGGGGGGTGCAACACGAGGACTTCCCGAAAGGTCACCCATTCCAGTACTACTCTCGCCCAAGCACGCTTAACTTCGGAGTTCTGATGGGATCCGGTGCATTAGTGCTGGTATGATCGCACCCGTCATGTACCTCGCGGTTTTTTCATATATGGCGCAGTAACCCTATAACAAAGAGGCTTTTTTTTTCCTCCAAAAAAAGGGTAAGGCAAAAGAAGGTACGTTATGTAAAACGTCACCGTAATGCGTGTATGTATCATAAATTGTCAAGCATTGCGAGAAACCCGTACCCAAAATATTAAACGCCAATCCGCACACTTTATCGCCGCTAAAGCGGACCCGTAACGTCGAAAACTTTGACTTTTCGCTCGGATTTCCGATCTACGCAAACGATATGCCTAAATTTTTGAGATCTACGCACTGGGAAACAAAATGAAGCGGAGTGACAAGGACCGCCGAAGGAAATATAACAAAATAAAAATAAAACGAAAAAGAAGGGGGGGTGCAACACGAGGACTTCCCGAAAGGTCACCCATTCCAGTACTACTCTCGCCCAAGCACGCTTAACTTCGGAGTTCTGATGGGATCCGGTGCATTAGTGCTGGTATGATCGCACCCGTCATGTACCTCGCGGTTTTTTCATATATGGCGCAGTAACCCTATAACAAAGAGGCTTTTTTTTTCCTCCAAAAAAGGGTAAGGCAAAAGAAGGTACGTTATGTAAAACGTCACCGTGATGCGTGTATGTATCATAAATTGTCAAGCATTGCGAGAAACCCGTACCAAAATATTAAACGTCAATCCGCACACTTTATCGCCGCTAAAGCGGACCCGTAACGTCGAAAACTTTGACTTTTCGCTCGGATTTCCGATCTACGCAAACGATATGCCTAAATTTTTGAGATCTACGCACTGCGAAACAAAATGAAGCGGAGTGACAAGGACCGCCGAAGGAAATATAACAAAATAAAAATAAAACGAAAAAGAAGGGGGGTGCAACACGAGGACTTCCCGAAAGGTCACCCATTCCAGTACTACTCTCGCCCAAGCACGCTTAACTTCGGAGTTCGATGGGATCCTGGCATTAGTGCTGGTATGATCGCACCCGCCATGTACCTCGCGGTTTTTTTCATATATGGCGCAAAGTAACCCTATAACAAAGAGGCTTTTTTTTTCCCTCCAAAAAAGGGTAAGGCAAAAGAAGGTACGTTATGTAAAACGTCACCGTGATGCGTGTATGTATCATAAATTGTCAAGCATTGCGAGAAACCCGTACCAAAATATTAAACGCCAATCCGCGACACTTTATCGCCGCTAAAGCGACCCGTAACGCCGAAAACTTTGACTTTTCGCCCGGATTTCCGATCTACGCAAACGATATGCCTAAATTTTTGAGATCTACGACCGAAACAAAATGAAGCGGAGTGACAAGGACCGCCAAGGAAATATAACAAAAATAAAAAATAAAACGAAAAAGAAGGGGGGGGTGCAACACGAGGACTTCCCGAAAGGTCACCCATTCCAAGACTACTTCGCCCAAGCACGCTTAACTTCGGAGTTCGATGGGATCCGTGCATTAGTGCTGGTATGATCGCACCTCGTCATGTACCTCGCGGTTTTTTTCATATATGGCGCAAAGAACCCTATAACAAAGAGGCTTTTTTTTTCCTCCAAAAAAGGGTAAGGCAAAAGAAGGTACGTTATGTAAAACGTCACCGTGATGCGTGTATGTATCATAAATTGTCAAGCATTGCGAGAAACCCGTACTCAAAATATTAAACGTCAATCCGCACACTTTATCGCCGCTAAAGCGACCCGTAACGCCGAAAACTTTGACTTTTCGCCGGATTTCCGATCTACGCAAACGATATGCCTAAATTTTTGAGATCTACGCACCGGGAAACAAAATGAAGCGGAGTGACAAGGACCGCCAAGGAAATATAACAAAATAAAAATAAAACGAAAAAGAAGGGGGGTGCAACACGAGGACTTCCCCGAAAGGTCACCCATTCCAAGATTACTCTCGCCCAAGCACGCTTAACTTCGGAGTTCCGATGGGATCCGTGCATTAGTGCTGGTATGATCGCACCCGCCATGTACCTCGCGGTTTTTTTCATATATGGCGCAAAGAACCCTATAACAAAGAGGCTTTTTTTTCCTCCAAAAAAGGGTAAGGCAAAAGAAGGTACGTTATGTAAAACGCCACCGTGATGCGTGTATGTATCATAAATTGTCAAGCATTGCGAGAAACCCGTACCAAAATATTAAACGTCAATCCGCACACTTTATCGCCGCTAAAGCGGACCCGTAACGTCGAAAACTTTGACTTTTCGCTCGGATTTCCGATCTACGCAAACGATATGCCTAAATTTTTGAGATCTACGACTGGAAACAAAATGAAGCGGAGTGACAAGGACCGCCGAAGGAAATATAACAAAATAAAAATAAAACGAAAAAGAAGGGGGGGTGCAACACGAGGACTTCCCGAAAGGTCACCCATTCCAGTACTACTCTCGCCCAAGCACGCTTAACTTCGGAGTTCTGATGGGATCCGGTGCATTAGTGCTGGTATGATCGCACCCGTCATGTACCTCGCGGTTTTTTCATATATGGCGCAGTAACCCTATAACAAAGAGGCTTTTTTTTTTCCTCCAAAAAAGGGTAAGGCAAAAGAAGGTACGTTATGTAAAACGTCACCGTAATGCGTGTATGTATCATAAATTGTCAAGCATTGCGAGAAACCCGTACCAAAATATTAAACGTCAATCCGCACACTTTATCGCCGCTAAAGCGGACCCGTAACGTCGAAAACTTTGACTTTTCGCTCGGATTTCCGATCTACGCAAACGATATGCCTAAATTTTTGAGATCTACGCACTGGGAAACAAAATGAAGCGGAGTGACAAGGACCGCCGAAGGAAATATAACAAAATAAAAATAAAACGAAAAAGAAGGGGGGGTGCAACACGAGGACTTCCCGAAAGGTCACCCATTCCAGTACTACTCTCGCCCAAGCACGCTTAACTTCGGAGTTCTGATGGGATCCGGTGCATTAGTGCTGGTATGATCGCACCCGGCCATGTACCTCGCGGTTTTTTCATATATGGCGCAAAGAACCCTATAACAAAGAGGCTTTTTTTTTCCTCCAAAAAAGGGTAAGGCAAAAGAAGGTACGTTATGTAAAACGTCACCGTGATGCGTGTATGTATCATAAATTGTCAAGCATTGCGAGAAACCCGTACCAAAATATTAAACGTCAATCCGCACACTTTATCGCCGCTAAAGCGGACCCGTAACGCCGAAAACTTTGACTTTTCGCCGGATTTCCGATCTACGCAAACGATATGCCTAAATTTTTGAGATCTACGCACCGGGAAACAAAATGAAGCGGAGTGACAAGGACCGCCCAAGGAAATATAACAAAATAAAAATAAAACGAAAAAGAAGGGGGGGGTGCAACACGAGGACTTCCCGAAAGGTCACCCATTCCAAGATTACTTTCGCCCAAGCACGCTTAACTTCGGAGTTCGATGGGATCCCGTGCATTAGTGCTGGTATGATCGCACCCTGGCCATGTACCTCGCGGTTTTTTTCATATATGGCGCAAAGAACCCTATAACAAAGAGGCTTTTTTTTCCCTCCAAAAAAGGGTAAGGCAAAAGAAGGTACGTTATGTAAAACGCCACCGTGATGCGTGTATGTATCATAAATTGTCAAGCATTGCGAGAAACCCGTACTCAAAATATTAAACGCCAATCCGCACACTTTATCGCCGCTAAAGCGGACCCGTAACGCCGAAAACTTTGACTTTTCGCCCGGATTTCCGATCTACGCAAACGATATGCCTAAATTTTTGAGATCTACGCACCGGGAAACAAAATGAAGCGGAGTGACAAGGACCGCCAAGGAAATATAACAAAATAAAAATAAAACGAAAAAGAAGGGGGGGGTGCAACACGAGGACTTCCCGAAAGGTCACCCATTCCAAGATTACTCTCGCCCAAGCACGCTTAACTTCGGAGTTCCGATGGGATCCCGTGCATTAGTGCTGGTATGATCGCACCCGCCATGTACCTCGCGGTTTTTTTCATATATGGCGCAAAGAACCCTATAACAAAGAGGCTTTTTTTTTCCTCCAAAAAAAGGGTAAGGCAAAAGAAGGTACGTTATGTAAAACGTCACCGTGATGCGTGTATGTATCATAAATTGTCAAGCATTGCAGAAACCCGTACTCAAAATATTAAACGCCAATCCGCACACTTTATCGCCGCTAAAGCGACCCGTAACGCCGAAAACTTTGACTTTTCGCCGGATTTCCGATCTACGCAAACGATATGCCTAAATTTTTGAGATCTACGACCGGGAAACAAAATGAAGCGGAGTGACAAGGACCGCCGAAGGAAATATAACAAAATAAAAATAAAACGAAAAAGAAGGGGGGGGTGCAACACGAGGACTTCCCGAAAGGTCACCCATTCCAAGATTACTTCGCCCAAGCACGCTTAACTTCGGAGTTCTGATGGGATCCGGTGCATTAGTGCTGGTATGATCGCACCCTGCCATGTACCTCGCGGTTTTTTCATATATGGCGCAAAGAACCCTATAACAAAGAGGCTTTTTTTTTCCTCCAAAAAAAGGGTAAGGCAAAAGAAGGTACGTTATGTAAAACGTCACCGTAATGCGTGTATGTATCATAAATTGTCAAGCATTGCGAGAAACCCGTACTCAAAAATATTAAACGCCAATCCGCACACTTTATCGCCGCTAAAGCGGACCCGTAACGCCGAAAACTTTGACTTTTCGCCGGATTTCCGATCTACGCAAACGATATGCCTAAATTTTTGAGATCTACGACTGGGAAACAAAATGAAGCGGAGTGACAAGGACCGCCAAGGAAATATAACAAAATAAAAATAAAACGAAAAAGAAGGGGGGGGTGCAACACGAGGACTTCCCGAAAGGTCACCCATTCCAAGATTACTCGCCCAAGCACGCTTAACTTCGGAGTTCCGATGGGATCCGTGCATTAGTGCCGGTATGATCGCACCCTGCCATGTACCTCGCGGTTTTTTCATATATGGCGCAAAGTAACCCTATAACAAAGAGGCTTTTTTTTTCCTCCAAAAAAGGGTAAGGCAAAAAGAAGGTACGTTATGTAAAACGCCACCGTAATGCGTGTATGTATCATAAATTGTCAAGCATTGCGAGAAACCCGTACCAAAAATATTAAACGCCAATCCGCACACTTTATCGCCGCTAAAGCGGACCCGTAACGCCGAAAACTTTGACTTTTCGCCGGATTTCCGATCTACGCAAACGATATGCCTAAATTTTTGAGATCTACGCACTGGGAAACAAAATGAAGCGGAGTGACAAGGACCGCCGAAGGAAATATAACAAAAATAAAAATAAAACGAAAAAGAAGGGGGGGTGCAACACGAGGACTTCCCGAAAGGTCACCCATTCCAGTACTACTCTCGCCCAAGCACGCTTAACTTCGGAGTTCTGATGGGATCCGGTGCATTAGTGCTGGTATGATCGCACCCGTCATGTACCTCGCGGTTTTTTCATATATGGCGCAGTAACCCTATAACAAAGAGGCTTTTTTTTTCCTCCAAAAAAGGGTAAGGCAAAAGAAGGTACGTTATGTAAAACGTCACCGTAATGCGTGTATGTATCATAAATTGTCAAGCATTGCGAGAAACCCGTACCAAAATATTAAACGTCAATCCGCACACTTTATCGCCGCTAAAGCGGACCCGTAACGTCGAAAACTTTGACTTTCGCTCGGATTTCCGATCTACGCAAACGATATGCCTAAATTTTTGAGATCTACGACCGGGAAACAAAATGAAGCGGAGTGACAAGGACCGCCGAAGGAAATATAACAAAATAAAAATAAAACGAAAAAGAAGGGGGGGGTGCAACACGAGGACTTCCCGAAAGGTCACCCATTCCAGTACTACTCTCGCCCAAGCACGCTTAACTTCGGAGTTCGATGGGATCCGTGCATTAGTGCTGGTATGATCGCACCCGTCATGTACCTCGCGGTTTTTTTCATATATGGCGCAAAGAACCCTATAACAAAGAGGCTTTTTTTTTCCCTCCAAAAAAAGGGTAAGGCAAAAGAAGGTACGTTATGTAAAACGTCACCGTGATGCGTGTATGTATCATAAATTGTCAAGCATTGCGAGAAACCCGTACCAAAATATTAAACGTCAATCCGCACACTTTATCGCCGCTAAAGCGACCCGTAACGCCGAAAACTTTGACTTTTCGCCGGATTTCCGATCTACGCAAACGATATGCCTAAATTTTTGAGATCTACGCACCGGGAAACAAAATGAAGCGGAGTGACAAGGACCGCCGAAGGAAATATAACAAAATAAAAATAAAACGAAAAAGAAGGGGGGTGCAACACGAGGACTTCCCGAAAGGTCACCCATTCCAGTACTACTCTCGCCCAAGCACGCTTAACTTCGGAGTTCTGATGGGATCCGGTGCATTAGTGCTGGTATGATCGCACCCGTCATGTACCTCGCGGTTTTTTCATATATGGCGCAGTAACCCTATAACAAAGAGGCTTTTTTTTTCCCTCCAAAAAAAGGGTAAGGCAAAAGAAGGTACGTTATGTAAAACGTCACCGTAATGCGTGTATGTATCATAAATTGTCAAGCATTGCGAGAAACCCGTACCAAAATATTAAACGTCAATCCGCACACTTTATCGCCGCTAAAGCGGACCCGTAACGTCGAAAACTTTGACTTTTCGCTCGGATTTCCGATCTACGCAAACGATATGCCTAAATTTTTGAGATCTACGCACTGGGAAACAAAATGAAGCGGAGTGACAAGGACCGCCGAAGGAAATATAACAAAATAAAAATAAAACGAAAAAGAAGGGGGGGTGCAACACGAGGACTTCCCGAAAGGTCACCCATTCCAGTACTACTCTCGCCCAAGCACGCTTAACTTCGGAGTTCTGATGGGATCCGGTGCATTAGTGCTGGTATGATCGCACCCGTCATGTACCTCGCGGTTTTTTCATATATGGCGCAGTAACCCTATAACAAAGAGGCTTTTTTTTTCCTCCAAAAAAGGGTAAGGCAAAAGAAGGTACGTTATGTAAAACGTCACCGTGATGCGTGTATGTATCATAAATTGTCAAGCATTGCGAGAAACCCGTACCAAAATATTAAACGTCAATCCGCACACTTTATCGCCGCTAAAGCGGACCCGTAACGTCGAAAACTTTGACTTTTCGCTCGGATTTCCGATCTACGCAAACGATATGCCTAAATTTTTGAGATCTACGCACTGCGAAACAAAATGAAGCGGAGTGACAAGGACCGCCGAAGGAAATATAACAAAATAAAAATAAAACGAAAAAGAAGGGGGGGGTGCAACACGAGGACTTCCCGAAAGGTCACCCATTCCAGTACTACTCTCGCCCAAGCACGCTTAACTTCGGAGTTCTGATGGGATCCGGTGCATTAGTGCTGGTATGATCGCACCCGTCATGTACCTCGCGGTTTTTTCATATATGGCGCAGTAACCCTATAACAAAGAGGCTTTTTTTTTCCTCCAAAAAAGGGTAAGGCAAAAGAAGGTACGTTATGTAAAACGTCACCGTGATGCGTGTATGTATCATAAATTGTCAAGCATTGCGAGAAACCCGTACCAAAATATTAAACGTCAATCCGCACACTTTATCGCCGCTAAAGCGGACCCGTAACGTCGAAAACTTTGACTTTTCGCTCGGATTTCCGATCTACGCAAACGATATGCCTAAATTTTTGAGATCTACGCACCGGGAAACAAAATGAAGCGGAGTGACAAGGACCGCCGAAGGAAATATAACAAAATAAAAATAAAACGAAAAAGAAGGGGGGTGCAACACGAGGACTTCCCGAAAGGTCACCCATTCCAGTACTACTCTCGCCCAAGCACGCTTAACTTCGGAGTTCTGATGGGATCCGGTGCATTAGTGCTGGTATGATCGCACCCTGGCCATGTACCTCGCGGTTTTTTTCATATATGGCGCAAAGAACCCTATAACAAAGAGGCTTTTTTTTTCCTCCAAAAAAGGGTAAGGCAAAAGAAGGTACGTTATGTAAAACGTCACCGTAATGCGTGTATGTATCATAAATTGTCAAGCATTGCGAGAAACCCGTACCAAAATATTAAACGTCAATCCGCACACTTTATCGCCGCTAAAGCGGACCCGTAACGTCGAAAACTTTGACTTTTCGCTCGGATTTCCGATCTACGCAAACGATATGCCTAAATTTTTTGAGATCTACGCACTGGGAAACAAAATGAAGCGGAGTGACAAGGACCGCCGAAGGAAATATAACAAAATAAAAATAAAACGAAAAAGAAGGGGGGGTGCAACACGAGGACTTCCCGAAAGGTCACCCATTCCAGTACTACTCTCGCCCAAGCACGCTTAACTTCGGAGTTCTGATGGGATCCGGTGCATTAGTGCTGGTATGATCGCACCCGCCATGTACCTCGCGGTTTTTTTCATATATGGCGCAAAGAACCCTATAACAAAGAGGCTTTTTTTTTCCTCCAAAAAAAGGGTAAGGCAAAAAGAAGGTACGTTATGTAAAACGTCACCGTAATGCGTGTATGTATCATAAATTGTCAAGCATTGCGAGAAACCCGTACTAAAAATATTAAACGCCAATCCGCACACTTTATCGCCGCTAAAGCGACCCGTAACGCCGAAAACTTTGACTTTTCGCCGGATTTCCGATCTACGCAAACGATATGCCTAAATTTTTGAGATCTACGACCTGGGAAACAAAATGAAGCGGAGTGACAAGGACCGCCGAAGGAAATATAACAAAAATAAAAATAAAACGAAAAAGAAGGGGGGGTGCAACACGAGGACTTCCCGAAAGGTCACCCATTCCAAGATTACTCTCGCCCAAGCACGCTTAACTTCGGAGTTCTGATGGGATCCAGTGCATTAGTGCTGGTATGATCGCACCCGCCATGTACCTCGCGGTTTTTTTCATATATGGCGCAAAGAACCCTATAACAAAGAGGCTTTTTTTTTCCTCCAAAAAAGGGTAAGGCAAAAGAAGGTACGTTATGTAAAACGCCACCGTAATGCGTGTATGTATCATAAATTGTCAAGCATTGCGAGAAACCCGTACTCAAAAATATTAAACGCCAATCCGCACACTTTATCGCCGCTAAAGCGACCCGTAACGCCGAAAACTTTGACTTTTCGCCGGATTTCCGATCTACGCAAACGATATGCCTAAATTTTTGAGATCTACGCACTGGGAAACAAAATGAAGCGGAGTGACAAGGACCGCCGAAGGAAATATAACAAAATAAAAATAAAACGAAAAAGAAGGGGGGTGCAACACGAGGACTTCCCGAAAGGTCACCCATTCCAGTACTACTCTCGCCCAAGCACGCTTAACTTCGGAGTTCGATGGGATCCGGGCATTAGTGCTGGTATGATCGCACCCGTCATGTACCTCGCGGTTTTTTCATATATGGCGCAGTAACCCTATAACAAAGAGGCTTTTTTTTTCCTCCAAAAAAGGGTAAGGCAAAAGAAGGTACGTTATGTAAAACGTCACCGTGATGCGTGTATGCATCATAAATTGTCAAGCATTGCGAGAAACCCGTACTCAAAAATATTAAACGCCAATCCGCACACTTTATCGCCGCTAAAGCGGACCCGTAACGCCGAAAACTTTGACTTTTCGCCGGATTTCCGATCCACGCAAACGATATGCCTAAATTTTTGAGATCTACGACCGGGAAACAAAATGAAGCGGAGTGACAAGGACCGCCGAAGGAAATATAACAAAATAAAAATAAAACGAAAAAGAAGTGGGGGTGCAACACGAGGACTTCCCGAAAGGTCACCCATTCCAGTACTACTCTCGCCCAAGCACGCTTAACTTCGGAGTTCTGATGGGATCCGGTGCATTAGTGCTGGTATGATCGCACCCGCCATGTACCTCGCGGTTTTTTTTCATATATGGCGCAAAGAACCCTATAACAAAGAGGCTTTTTTTTTCCTCCAAAAAAAGGGTAAGGCAAAAGAAGGTACGTTATGTAAAACGCCACCGTAATGCGTGTATGTATCATAAATTGTCAAGCATTGCGAGAAACCCGTACTCAAAAATATTAAACGCCAATCCGCGACACTTTATCGCCGCTAAAGCGGACCCGTAACGCCGAAAACTTTGACTTTTCGCCGGATTTCCGATCTACGCAAACGATATGCCTAAATTTTTGAGATCTACGCACCGGGAAACAAAATGAAGCGGAGTGACAAGGACCGCCGAAGGAAATATAACAAAATAAAAATAAAACGAAAAGAAGGGGGGTGCAACACGAGGACTTCCCGAAAGGTCACCCATTCCAAGATTACTCTCGCCCAAGCACGCTTAACTTCGGAGTTCGATGGGATCCCGTGCATTAGTGCTGGTATGATCGCACCCTGGCCATGTACCTCGCGGTTTTTTTCATATATGGCGCAGTAACCCTATAACAAAGAGGCTTTTTTTTTCCTCCAAAAAAGGGTAAGGCAAAAGAAGGTACGTTATGTAAAACGTCACCGTGATGCGTGTATGTATCATAAATTGTCAAGCATTGCGAGAAACCCGTACCAAAATATTAAACGTCAATCCGCACACTTTATCGCCGCTAAAGCGGACCCGTAACGTCGAAAACTTTGACTTTTCGCTTGGATTTCCGATCTACGCAAACGGTACGCCTAAATTTTTGAGATCTACGCACTGGGAAACAAAATGAAGCGGAGTGACAAGGACCGCCGAAGGAAATATAACAAAATAAAAATAAAACGAAAAAGAAGGGGGGTGCAACACGAGGACTTCCCGAAAGGTCACCCATTCCAGTACTACTCTCGCCCAAGCACGCTTAACTTCGGAGTTCTGATGGGATCCGGTGCATTAGTGCTGGTATGATCGCACCCGTCATGTACCTCGTGGTTTTTTCATATATGGCGCAGTAACCCTATAACAAAGAGGCTTTTTTTTTTCCTCCAAAAAAGGGTAAGGCAAAAGAAGGTACGTTATGTAAAACGCCACCGTGATGCGTGTATGTATCATAAATTGTCAAGCATTGCAGAAACCCGTACTCAAAATATTAAACGTCAATCCGCACACTTTATCGCCGCTAAAGCGACCCGTAACGCCGAAAACTTTGACTTTTCGCTCGGATTTCCGATCTACGCAAACGATATGCCTAAATTTTTTGAGATCTACGACCGGGAAACAAAATGAAGCGGAGTGACAAGGACCGCCAAGGAAATATAACAAAAATAAAAATAAAACGAAAAAGAAGGGGGGGTGCAACACGAGGACTTCCCGAAAGGTCACCCATTCCAAGATTACTCGCCCAAGCACGCTTAACTTCGGAGTTCCGATGGGATCCGTGCATTAGTGCCGGTATGATCGCACCCCGCCATGTACCTCGCGGTTTTTTTCATATATGGCGCAAAGAACCCTATAACAAAGAGGCTTTTTTTTCCTCCAAAAAAGGGTAAGGCAAAAGAAGGTACGCTATGTAAAACGCCACCGTGATGCGTGTATGTATCATAAATTGTCAAGCATTGCGAGAAACCCGTACCAAAATATTAAACGTCAATCCGCACACTTTATCGCCGCTAAAGCGGACCCGTAACGTCGAAAACTTTGACTTTTCGCTCGGATTTCCGATCTACGCAAACGATATGCCTAAATTTTTTGAGATCTACGCACTGGGAAACAAAATGAAGCGGAGTGACAAGGACCGCCGAAGGAAATATAACAAAATAAAAATAAAACGAAAAAGAAGGGGGGTGCAACACGAGGACTTCCCGAAAGGTCACCCATTCCAGTACTACTCTCGCCCAAGCACGCTTAACTTCGGAGTTCTGATGGGATCCGGTGCATTAGTGCTGGTATGATCGCACCCGTCATGTACCTCGCGGTTTTTTCATATATGGCGCAGTAACCCTATAACAAAGAGGCTTTTTTTTTCCTCCAAAAAAGGGTAAGGCAAAAGAAGGTACGTTATGTAAAACGTCACCGTGATGCGTGTATGTATCATAAATTGTCAAGCATTGCGAGAAACCCGTACCAAAATATTAAACGTCAATCCGCACACTTTATCGCCGCTAAAGCGGACCCGTAACGTCGAAAACTTTGACTTTTCGCTCGGATTTCCGATCTACGCAAACGATATGCCTAAATTTTTGAGATCTACGCACCGGGAAACAAAATGAAGCGGAGTGACAAGGACCGCCGAAGGAAATATAACAAAATAAAAATAAAACGAAAAAGAAGGGGGGTGCAACACGAGGACTTCCCGAAAGGTCACCCATTCCAGTACTACTCTCGCCCAAGCACGCTTAACTTCGGAGTTCTGATGGGATCCGGTGCATTAGTGCTGGTATGATCGCACCCGTCATGTACCTCGCGGTTTTTTTCATATATGGCGCAAAGAACCCTATAACAAAGAGGCTTTTTTTTTCCTCCAAAAAAAGGGTAAGGCAAAAGAAGGTACGTTATGTAAAACGCCACCGTGATGCGTGTATGTATCATAAATTGTCAAGCATTGCGAGAAACCCGTACTCAAAATATTAAACGCCAATCCGCACACTTTATCGCCGCTAAAGCGGACCCGTAACGCCGAAAACTTTGACTTTTCGCCGGATTTCCGATCTACGCAAACGATATGCCTAAATTTTTGAGATCTACGCACCGGGAAACAAAATGAAGCGGAGTGACAAGGACCGCCGAAGGAAATATAACAAAATAAAAATAAAACGAAAAAGAAGGGGGTGCAACACGAGGACTTCCCGAAAGGTCACCCATTCCAAGATTACTCTCGCCCAAGCACGCTTAACTTCGGAGTTCCGATGGGATCCGGTGCATTAGTGCTGGTATGATCGCACCCTGGCCATGTACCTCGCGGTTTTTTTCATATATGGCGCAAGAACCCTATAACAAAGAGGCTTTTTTTTTCCTCCAAAAAAAGGGTAAGGCAAAAGAAGGTACGTTATGTAAAACGCCACCGTGATGCGTGTATGTATCATAAATTGTCAAGCATTGCGAAACCCGTACCAAAATATTAAACGTCAATCCGCACACTTTATCGCCGCTAAAGCGGACCCGTAACGTCGAAAACTTTGACTTTTCGCTCGGATTTCCGATCTACGCAAACGATATGCCTAAATTTTTGAGATCTACGCACTGGGAAACAAAATGAAGCGGAGTGACAAGGACCGCCGAAGGAAATATAACAAAATAAAAATAAAACGAAAAAGAAGGGGGTGCAACACGAGGACTTCCCGAAAGGTCACCCATTCCAGTACTACTCTCGCCCAAGCACGCTTAACTTCGGAGTTCTGATGGGATCCGGTGCATTAGTGCTGGTATGATCGCACCCGGCCATGTACCTCGCGGTTTTTTTTCATATATGGCGCAAGAACCCTATAACAAAGAGGCTTTTTTTTTCCTCCAAAAAAGGGTAAGGCAAAAGAAGGTACGTTATGTAAAACGTCACCGTGATGCGTGTATGTATCATAAATTGTCAAGCATTGCGAGAAACCCGTACCAAAATATTAAACGTCAATCCGCACACTTTATCGCCGCTAAAGCGGACCCGTAACGCCGAAAACTTTGACTTTTCGCCGGATTTCCGATCTACGCAAACGATATGCCTAAATTTTTGAGATCTACGCACCGGGAAACAAAATGAAGCGGAGTGACAAGGACCGCCGAAGGAAATATAACAAAATAAAAATAAAACGAAAAAGAAGTGGGGTGCAACACGAGGACTTTCCCGAAAGGTCACCCATTCCAAGATTACTCTCGCTCAAGCACGCTTAACTTCGGAGTTCGATGGGATCCCGTGCATTAGTGCCGGTATGATCGCACCCGCCATGTACCTCGCGGTTTTTTCATATATGGCGCAAAGAACCCTATAACAAAGAGGCTTTTTTTTTCCTCCAAAAAAAGTGGTAAGGCAAAAGAAGGTACGTTATGTAAAACGCCACCGTAATGCGTGTATGTATCATAAATTGTCAAGCATTGCGAGAAACCCGTACTCAAAATATTAAACGCCAATCCGCACACTTTATCGCCGCTAAAGCTGACCCGTAACGCCGAAAACTTTGACTTTTCGCCGGATTTCCGATCTACGCAAACGATATGCCTAAATTTTTGAGATCTACGCACCGGGAAACAAAATGAAGCGGAGTGACAAGGACCGCCAAGGAAATATAACAAAATAAAAATAAAACGAAAAGAAGTGGGGGTGCAACACGAGGACTTCCCGAAAGGTCACCCATTCCAAGATTACTTCTCGCCCAAGCACGCTTAACTTCGGAGTTCGATGGGATCCCGTGCATTAGTGCCGGTATGATCGCACCCTGGCCATGTACCTCGCGGTTTTTTTCATATATGGCGCAAAGAACCCTATAACAAAGAGGCTTTTTTTTTCCTCCAAAAAAGGGTAAGGCAAAAGAAGGTACGTTATGTAAAACGCCACCGTGATGCGTGTATGTATCATAAATTGTCAAGCATTGCAGAAACCCGTACTCAAAATATTAAACGCCAATCCGCGACACTTTATCGCCGCTAAAGCGGACCCGTAACGCCGAAAACTTTGACTTTTCGCCGGATTTCCGATCTACGCAAACGATATGCCTAAATTTTTGAGATCTACGACCGGGAAACAAAATGAAGCGGAGTGACAAGGACCGCCGAAGGAAATATAACAAAATAAAAATAAAACGAAAAAGAAGGGGGGTGCAACACGAGGACTTCCCGAAAGGTCACCCATTCCAAGATTACTCTCGCCCAAGCACGCTTAACTTCGGAGTTCCGATGGGATCCCGTGCATTAGTGCCGGTATGATCGCACCCGCCATGTACCTCGCGGTTTTTTTCATATATGGCGCAAAGAACCCTATAACAAAGAGGCTTTTTTTTTCCTCCAAAAAAAGGGTAAGGCAAAAGAAGGTACGTTATGTAAAACGTCACCGTGATGCGTGTATGCATCATAAATTGTCAAGCATTGCGAGAAACCCGTACCCAAAATATTAAACGCCAATCCGCACACTTTATCGCCGCTAAAGCGGACCCGTAACGCCGAAAACTTTGACTTTCGCTCGGATTTCCGATCTACGCAAACGATATGCCTAAATTTTTGAGATCTACGCACTGGGAAACAAAATGAAGCGGAGTGACAAGGACCGCCGAAGGAAATATAACAAAATAAAAATAAAACGAAAAAGAAGGGGGGTGCAACACGAGGACTTCCCGAAAGGTCACCCATTCCAGTACTACTCTCGCCCAAGCACGCTTAACTTCGGAGTTCTGATGGGATCCGGTGCATTAGTGCTGGTATGATCGCACCCGCCATGTACCTCGCGGTTTTTTTCATATATGGCGCAAAGAACCCTATAACAAAGAGGCTTTTTTTTTCCTCCAAAAAAGGGTAAGGCAAAAGAAGGTACGTTATGTAAAACGTCACCGTGATGCGTGTATGCATCATAAATTGTCAAGCATTGCGAGAAACCCGTACCAAAATATTAAACGTCAATCCGCACACTTTATCGCCGCTAAAGCGGACCCGTAACGTCGAAAACTTTGACTTTTCGCTCGGATTTCCGATCTACGCAAACGATATGCCTAAATTTTTGAGATCTACGCACTGGGAAACAAAATGAAGCGGAGTGACAAGGACCGCCAAGGAAATATAACAAAATAAAAATAAAACGAAAAAGAAGTGGGGGGTGCAACACGAGGACTTCCCGAAAGGTCACCCATTCCAAGATTACTCTCGCCCAAGCACGCTTAACTTCGGAGTTCGATGGGATCCGTGCATTAGTGCTGGTATGATCGCACCCGCCATGTACCTCAGCGGTTTTTTTCATATATGGCGCAAAGAACCCTATAACAAAGAGGCTTTTTTTTTCCTCCAAAAAAGGGTAAGGCAAAAGAAGGTACGTTATGTAAAACGTCACCGTGATGCGTGTATGTATCATAAATTGTCAAGCATTGCAGAAACCCGTACTCAAAATATTAAACGCCAATCCGCACACTTTATCGCCGCTTAAAGCGGACCCGTAACGCCGAAAACTTTGACTTTTCGCTCGGATTTCCGATCTACGCAAACGATATGCCTAAATTTTTGAGATCTACGCACCGGGAAACAAAATGAAGCGGAGTGACAAGGACCGCCGAAGGAAATATAACAAAAATAAAAATAAAACGAAAAGAAGGGGGTGCAACACGAGGACTTCCCGAAAGGTCACCCATTCCAAGACTACTTCGCCCAAGCACGCTTAACTTCGGAGTTCTGATGGGATCCCGTGCATTAGTGCCGGTATGATCGCACCCGCCATGTACCTCGCGGTTTTTTTCATATATGGCGCAAAGAACCCTATAACAAAGAGGCTTTTTTTTTCCTCCAAAAAAAGTGGTAAGGCAAAAGAAGGTACGTTATGTAAAACGTCACCGTAATGCGTGTATGTATCATAAATTGTCAAGCATTGCGAGAAACCCGTACCAAAATATTAAACGTCAATCCGCACACTTTATCGCCGCTAAAGCGGACCCGTAACGTCGAAAACTTTGACTTTTCGCTCGGATTTCCGATCTACGCAAACGATATGCCTAAATTTTTGAGATCTACGCACTGGGAAACAAAATGAAGCGGAGTGACAAGGACCGCCGAAGGAAATATAACAAAATAAAAATAAAACGAAAAAGAAGGGGGTGCAACACGAGGACTTCCCCGAAAGGTCACCCATTCCAGACTACTCTCGCCCAAGCACGCTTAACTTCGGAGTTCTGATGGGATCCGGTGCATTAGTGCTGGTATGATCGCACCCGTCATGTACCTCGCGGTTTTTTCATATATGGCGCAGTAACCCTATAACAAAGAGGCTTTTTTTTCCTCCAAAAAAGGGTAAGGCAAAAGAAGGTACGTTATGTAAAACGTCACCGTAATGCGTGTATGTATCATAAATTGTCAAGCATTGCGAGAAACCCGTACCAAAATATTAAACGTCAATCCGCACACTTTATCGCCGCTAAAGCGGACCCGTAACGTCGAAAACTTTGACTTTTCGCTCGGATTTCCGATCTACGCAAACGATATGCCTAAATTTTTGAGATCTACGCACTGGGAAACAAAATGAAGCGGAGTGACAAGGACCGCCGAAGGAAATATAACAAAATAAAAATAAAACGAAAAAGAAGGGGGGTGCAACACGAGGACTTCCCGAAAGGTCACCCATTCCAGTACTACTCTCGCCAGGCACGCTTAACTTCGGAGTTCGATGGGATCCGGTGCATTAGTGCTGGTATGATCGCACCCGTCATGTACCTCGCGGTTTTTTCATATATGGCGCAGTAACCCTATAACAAAGAGGCTTTTTTTTTCCTCCAAAAAAGGGTAAGGCAAAAGAAGGTACGTTATGTAAAACGTCACCGTAATGCGTGTATGTATCATAAATTGTCAAGCATTGCGAGAAACCCGTACCAAAATATTAAACGTCAATCCGCACTAACTTTTACGAGCACGTGCAAACTCGTCAACTTGTCATTTTCACTTAGCTCATATATACCAAGAATGGCAATAATATTCCGACGATTCTTGTAATTTTAAAGAACCTCTTGTACACACTACGAGCAAGATTATAATGATCCTCTCACAAAATGTGAGGGGAGAGCATACGAGAAGTAGAATTGAGTGGGTCGATGACAAGATAGATACTAAGCTCGTAGATCATCGAGATAACACAATTGTGGCGTCCAAATGAGCAAAGGTAGCCACAGGGAGTAGGATCTCGTCAAGTCATCACAGGCACATAAATAGCCCTGGACGGATGTTTAGAACCCTTCTTGGGTGGCAGTGATACGCTCTTGAAGACTTTCAAGATTCATGTAGCCAAAGTTGGTTGATAACCAACTGCAGATGGAATACGACCCAGCAAAGCCGACACTTCTTCAGAATTATTTTTGGTCTTTAGGATTGATCTTGTGAGTCTTATTTTATCAATCTACAAGACCATCAAGTTGTTTCCATGGTTTTTAAGTTTGTCTTTATATGGGAGGATTATTAAATTTCATCAAGCTTCTCCAAAATTAATCTTTACTTTTCGTTGAAATGCTTTTCTTATTAGGCGTTATGATATCCCTTTTTGATTTTGACAAAAAAGAGGGAGAGTTTTTAGTGTTGCAAATGTGCCAAGAGAAGTAATTTACAAAAGGAGAAAGCTTAGAACTTGCAAAATGGGAGAGATAAGGGATTCTTTAATATAGGGGAGTAGAATGTTTTTTGAGAAAACTTCTACTTGTCTAGATCCTTAATATCCTTATCTCATGCATACATTTGGTATCTTATTTTTGCATATTATTCCCTATTTGCATCAATGTTTTGTCATCATCAAAAAGGGGAGATTGTTAGCCCGAAGCGGCAAAATATCCTATGTTGTTTTGATGATAACAAACCATTGATAGTTCTAATGTTTGAGTGAGCTTGTTCTTTATAATAGATCCTTAGCACTCACATCAACATTGATGAAAATGGTAAGTTAGCTTCTTGTGTAAACTTAAGGTATGTATATTACACACAAGAATGCTATTATATGGAAGGAAGGAGGCAAGGAGGTTGGTTGGGAAATAGGGCTCTTCAAAGAGTCCCTAATACATATGGCAAAAGAACTTAACATGCTAGTGCTTATGTTTCTCGTTCTATCTTGGTTTATCTTATAAGCACTTAGCTTTAACACTTATTTGTTCTTACATCCTTTTGCCATGCTTCCTTGTACTTAAAATTGTCCATATCCTATCTAATTACATCAAAGTTTGTCATAATCAAAAAGGGGAGATTGTTAGCCCTAAGTGGCGATCGAACTCGGTTTTTGATAATGGACAAACACTTGATGTTGTGTCTAATGTTTATATCTTTGTGATAGAATATCGGAACATATATTGGAAGCTCTAAGTACTTCAATCAAGCCATGATCAAGATTCAAAGTCATATTATTCAAGGCTCATCTTTCAAGATCGAAGACTTAGGTTTGGTTAGTTTAGCTTTGTCGTCATTAGTCAGTTATCTTATAAAGCTCTAACCAATGCTCTCATGAACATAAGCTCTACACTCAAGTCTTGCATGTTTCTCATAAACTCGTTTTCAAAAGGCTTAGTTTTCGAAATGATTCTTAAATGTGTTCGTATCTTAAAAGCCTTTGTTTTCTAAGTCTAAGTCCTTTAAAATGGTTTTCCAAGTGTTCTTACTTGTTACCTTTTAGGAAAACCTTTTAGACTTCAAAAGACTTCAAAAGATTTCAAAATGTATTAAAAATCAGCTCAGAGGTCGGATCATCCGAGCTTACCTCGGATCAACCGAACCAAGACAGAGTGTTTTGCATATCAACTTCGATCGACCTAAGCTATGGGTCGGTCGACCGACCTGGTGCTCGGTCATCCGAGGTGCCTTGTTCGGTCCAGCGAACTCTGTGTTTTCTAGCCGTTATTTGACCGTTGGAGAGTCATTTTTCAGCCAATTTCGAAATGTATATATACTTCAAAGCTAGAGAATGATTCAATGACTTGCACATACAATATAGATTGATTTCTTATCAAGTCTAAACACTCTCAAAGTAAATGCTCTTCATTTCTATGATCTAAATCATTCAAGAGCAATCTTTCAAAAGCAAGACAAAGAGTGGAATTCATATGTTCTAAAGAGCAACAATTCTTGTAATTCAAAGGTATTAATCTTTCACTTAGAAGAGTGAATATTCTTTGTATTAAACATTCTTATTTCCCCTTTCTTTGTGATCGGGTAATTGTTGTAAAAGTCCTACTTAGTGTGGGCAAGCTCTTAGTGAGTTTCTTTGTATTGTGGTTGTGTTTGTAAAACTCTTAGTGAGTTAGCCACAAGTGTAAAATCTTCTTAATGAAGTTGTTGAAATCCCTTGGGTGCGGCTGAGTGAGTGGATGTAGATTCTAAGTGAATCGAACCACTCTAAATCCTTTGTCTTGTTGTTGGGTTTTGCTTTTGGTTTTGTTCATCTTGCTTAAACTCTCACTTGCTTTGAATAGATTCGAGAAAAAGTTAGCAAGATTAGTTAAAACCCAATTCACCCTCTTGTGTTTTTACAATTGGTATCGAGCCTCGTCTTCATTTTTTAGCTTAACCGCTTGAAGTAAAGATTATGACCAGTAATTCCGCATTAGCTTATCTAGAGGGTCTTCCACCAATAGGCCACCACTTTTTGATGGAAATATACTCACCTTCTGTAAAGTCCACACGGTTTCTTGCTTTGAGCTTTTCCACTCACGAAAGACCTCCATTCAAACAAAACACAAAACCAGATTACGATCTATAATCGTTTCACGCTCGGTCTCGGAAGCTTGCGTCAGTGTAACCATTTACAACCTGCACTTCCTTCCCGACCTCCCAGTAAACTAAAAACATATCTTTAGTCCTTCTCAAGTACTTAAGAATGCTCTTGATCACGACTCCAATGTGACTCACTGTGGTCGATTGATATCCGCTAGTCATACTTAAAGCAAATGAGACATCCCAAGGGCGAGTGCATATCATGGCGTACATAATAGACCCAATGGTCGAAGCATATGGGATCTTACTCATGCGCTCTTGGTCCTCCCTTGTGGAAGGTCCTTGAGTTCTCGCTGAGTTTAACGCCATGTGACATGGGCAAGAATCCCTTTTTTGGAGTCTTGCAACCGAACCGCTTCAAGATCTTGTCAATGTATCCACTGCGCTCGAGCCAATCATTTTGTTAGATCTATCTCTATAGATTCTAATACCCAAAATGTATGTAGCCTCGCCTAAGTCTTTCATGGAAAAGCACTTCCCCAACCAAGCTTTTACGCTTTGTAATGCTGGGGATGTCATTTCCAATCGGTAAGATGTCGTCCACATAAAGCACAAGGAACACTACCGCATTATTAGTTATTTTCTTATAAACACAAGTGCTCGTCTTCGTTTTTGATGAAACCGAATTCTTTAATTCGCTCATCAAAGCGACTGATTCCAACTTCGAGATGCTTGCTTCAATCCATAAATGGACCTTTGAAGCTTACACACTTTGCTAGGATTTGATGGATCAACGAATCCTTCGGGTTGTGTCATGTACACATCCTCGAGAAGGTTTCCATTAAGAAACGCAGTCTTAACATCCATTTGCCATATCTCATAGTCATAATATGCGGCTATGGCAAGTAAAATCCTAATTGACTTTATCATCACGACAGGGGGAAAAGGTTTCGTCATAGTCAATACCATGAACTTGTCTATAACCTTTAACTACTAGTCGCGATTTAAAAAGTGTGTACATTACCATCCATGTCGGTCTTCTTTTATAACACCATTTGTTATCAATGACCTTGCACTCTTTTCGGGTGGGTCAACCAAAGTCCATACTTGGTTGTCATGGATTGCGATCTCGGACTTCATAGCTTCTAGCCACTTATTTGACTCGGAACTACTGAATTGCCTCTTTGTAGGTAGAGGGTTCATCTTGATCAATCGGTTCAACTCCGATGATCATCGATCCCGACGAAATCCATATCTCTCGAGTCGTTGATGTACCCGACTCGACCTTCTCGGGTCTTGTGTCAAAGATTGAAGCTCGATATCAGCACGTGAGCTTGCTTGAACTTCTAAAGTTGGTTCGGATGTTGTTTGGGGATTTTGAATTTCCTCAAGATGGATCTTACTCCCACTATCCTCTTTGGAAATAAATTCCCTTTCATGAATACACCATTACGAGCAACAAACACTTTGTTCTCTAATGGAAGATAGAAGTAATATCCTTTAGTTTCTTTAGGATATCCCACAAACAAACATTTGTCGATTTAGAGGGCGAGTTTATCGGGATAACAAGCGTTTTACATACGCCTCGCATCCCCAAATTTTTGAGAAATGACAAACTAGGTCGTTTCCCCGATCCCATATCTCATACTGGAGTTTTCCCGAACCGCTTTAGAAGGAACTCTATTTAATATAAATGCGAGCAGTTTCAGTGGTGTAGCCCCAAAAGGAAATTGGAAGACTTGTTTGACTCATCATAGATCGAACCATATCTAATAAGGTGCGATTCCTCCGTTTCCGACACTCTATTCCATTGTGGTGTGCCGGGGAGGAGTTAATTGTGAAACAATTCCACAACCACTAAGATGTTCGTCAAACTCTTGGTTAAGGTATTCGCCACCTCGATCCGATCGAAGTATCTTAATACTTTTACCAAGTTGATTACGTACTTCATTTTGAAATTCTTTGAATCTTCCAAAAGATTCGATTTATGTTTCATTAGATAGACGTAGCCATATCTACTGAAATCATCCGTGAATGTGATGAAAGTATCGAAAACCCTCCTCTAACACTAGTGTTTATTGGTCCACAAACATCCGTATGTATGAGGCCCAACAAATCGGAAGCTCTCTCACTTTGTCCAAGTAAAAGGAGCTTTAGTCATTTTGCCTAACAAGCAAGAATCACAAGTCTCATAAGACTACTAAGTCAAATGATGTCAAAATTCCATCCCGAATGGAGCTTTGATATGCGTTTCTCATTTATGTGGCCCAAACAGACGAGTGCAAAAGTAGGTCTGGTTTAAGTCATTTGATTTAAACCTTTTAGTATTAATGTTATAGATGGGCCTTTGAATTGAATCATCGAGGTTAAGAATATAAAGCCCATTCATCAAAGAGGCATCTCCATAAAAGATACGATATTTATGAATGGTGCAAATTTTATTCATAATACTTAATTCAAAACCTTCAATATCCAAACAAGAAACTCGAAATAATATTCCTACTCAAAGTTGGAACATACAAACAATTATCTAGTTCTATGATAAGGCCACTTGGCAAAAATAAATTAAATGTCCCCGTAGCTACAGAGCAACAACTCTTGCTCCGTTGGCTACTCGAGGTCCAGCTTCTCCTTTTACCGGTGATCTACTCCTTTTGAACCCCCTGCACATTTGCACAAATGTGAGATCCACAACCGGTATCTAATACCCATGAAGTAGGAGCGGGACATGTTAATTTCTATAACATAAATACCCGGAGAGACAATCAAACCGGCCTTTCCCTTTTTCTTCTCTTTCCAAATAGAGTTTGCGGTTCGTTTCCAATGACTGGTTCATTGCAATGGAAGCAAACTCCCTCCTTTGGTGCCTTGGCTTTGAGGTGGGGCTTGGGCTTGTCATTGCCTTTGCCTTTGCCTCTCTTGGCCATGGGCTTTCCCTTGCCTTTCTTCTTGAAATTCCCTTTTTGAACCATTAAGACTTCGAGGGGACTTCTTAATGTTCAATTCGACTGCTTGAGCATCCAGTGTATTTCGTGTATGGTCTTCTCCATGGCATGCATGTTGAAGTTCATAACGAATTGGTCATACTCCGGTGGGAGTGAGCCCAAGATCATATCTGTGGGACATGTCATGACCTACGGGAGCCCCAAGTTTCTCAGAGTTGGTCAAAATAGCCCTTCATCTTCGGAACATGTGCACTTACGGAGGTGCCGGGGGCCATTTTGCAACTATTTAACGCCTTAGTTGTGAGGAATCTTTCATGACGAGCTTGCTCTTGGAACATTTCCTTGAGCTGGTCCATCATCCGGAAAGCCTCAACTCCTTCAAACTGTTTTTGAAGGTCGAGTGCTCATTGTGACTAGCATAAGACAAGTCACATCGTTAGAGTCATCAAATGCTTCTTCCAAGTATCTCTTTCAGCTCTAGGGGTGTTATTTGCGAGTCGTTCGGGGAATGTCCAGTATCAAGAACGTCATGACTTTCTTTCACGCTTAAGGACAATCCTTAAGTTGCGGGCCCAATCAAGGAAATTGGTCACGCTTTAGTTTTTTCCTTCTCAAGGACGGATCGCAATGAATTGTGTGATGAATTGGTTGCCATTTATCTACATTAAGTTAATTGCAAAGTTATTAGTTTTTGAGCAAAAACATTTTCCACAATTTCAACACTTGATAATAGTGGGGAAAAACATTTTACAATAGTTATAGGAAAGCTTTGGCTTAACACCCACAATTAAAGTAAAATCATCTAATGGGATTGACATCTATATGTCCCGGCTATTTCCCATTTTATGCCCTAGGCCCAAAACTATTTTGATGGCCTAGTTAAGTCGAACCATGTCTAAGCATATGGAAATCACTATTTTCCCATCTCCTATTGCCTAGATAACCACTTATCCGTTGCTTTGGCAACCAGACATAATGATGATCCAAGCTCATGGAGTGCTTAGGTTATGGTAGGCACTTTAAGACTTAATTAAAACCATTTGATGTGACGTTCAAAATTAAATCCATCCAGACATAAAATAAACATCACACACGAGGTTATGAAGCGAAAAAGTAAATGTGATATAGCATGGCCTATTCCTATAATGACTCCACGAGCACTTGTGGGAGTCGAGGGTCAATCTAGGTCAAAATCCATCTCATGGATAATGTCTTCGATCCAGCACCTCGGCCTTGTTACATATTTGCGTGGGCATACCCGACCTTCAATGTAAAGCAGAAAAGCTAATCTAATAAAGTGATTACAATTTTACAACATTGAAAAAGCGACTTGCGAGTCGTATTATAAAATTACAACCAAAATATGTAAAACAAGGGGGTATTGTAGGCCATGCTATTCACCATGCTAATATCACGTAAAGCACAATGAAATCATACACAAAGTCTTAATTGGGAAACGACGAATCGGGCGGCGCAGTGCCCCTCTGCGGGGGTTTTCGAGGGCAGCGCCCACGGAAGGAAAATCGATTCTACATCGACTCATCGAATGAGTTTTTCCTCCCAGTTTACCCTACAATCGCCTTTCACATACATAATCGGATTATGTAATGGTTAATCGGATTAACGTAAAGCTTGATTTATGCTTAATGACGAGAATTTAATCAAATTAATTTCAGATTAACATAATGATTTATGCGAGTTTCTGAGATCGAATTCACAGCGGTTTATGCAGATATGAGTCGAATTCACAACGGTTTATCACGATATGAGAATCGAATTCATAGCGAGGTTATGCGATGCATGATTTAACATAAAGCGGTTTATGCAATATATCACATATATCATTAAAGAAACAATCTTTTCTTTTTTTCACGCATACACATATCAAATTGCAATTGATACGTGATATGTTGTGATTAACAATACGAGTCGAATCGTATGAGCAAGGCTCGATACCACTGAAGGGATTCATGGGCGGAAACTCGTTCCCGAACACCCGTGGATCCTCCCCGAAGGATCCGCTCATATGAAACAATTCGAAAAAAGCAGTGAAAAACTTACAATTTTCGGATTCAAGAAGCTACTTCTTGAATGGAGGATTACGATTCTTAGAAGTTTTCTTTTCACCAACGAAATTCCCTTTGTGGAATTTCCCTCTACCGAGTATCCACGCTGACGAAACAAGCGGTGATTGCTAGCTCTTCGTCTTTACGAGATTCGGGAATTAGAGAGAAAAGGGAGAGAGCTGAGAAATCCAAAATCGATTTCGGGTTACTTGTTTAATTTCGGCTGAATGACTTAATTTCCTAGGGGTTTCGGCTAAGAGATGTTATATAGAGTGTGGGAGTTTGTTCCCAGAACAACTCCCACGTCTACTCAACTTCTCCCAGGGTGTGGGAGACTCGACTCCCACGTCCCTGAGACTTCTGGCAGTAGTGGGAGTCTTTATCGGATAACAACTCCCACTTAATCCCAGCTATAGTTAAATACCAAAATTGCCCCCTATCTCTAATTCGAATAATAAACACTTTATTATTTTTCGGAAAAACAAATGTCGGATACAATGAACCTAGACACATTCTAGATTCATTGAATGCGGACATGAAAAGCTTGTTAGCTGCGTCTATGCGTGTGACCACAGCAGGTTCATATCACAATGGCAATGAAAACACACTTAGTAGTAGTGTGAGTTCATAAGTCATAGCGGCCCCTAGCGGGGACATTGTGACTACCCTGAGGTGAATGAATTTACAACAGAACCTATTGTCAATCCACTATTTAATCCCTTTGTCTCGCGATATCCTAATTAAGCATAAGGCATGGTGGTCGTCACCCTTATTAAGCTTAATTGTATTTATGCTCGATCTCCCAGGGTAGATCTGTTTCGACAAATAGCATTTGATAACCACTTTATCAAATACATTTGAGCACTGACCATGCATTTAAAGCAGATCTTTCCCTATCGAGGGGCCCATGGATATCTCTCTCTAATAATAGAGAGGGACAAATTCCTTACAATGTCTCTCACATTCAAGCTATGATAGGACACTACATCCGATCATCGATCAGTATTGATTACTCTGTTACAAGTAACGTCCGACTAAGTCAAAAGCGTGGCACCATTCATACTAGAATCAATGAAGACATAAGGTCTAAGGATTCTAAAATAGTATTGACGAAGTAATACTTATGACTTAAGACCATGAAGTATTACTTCTCAAAGCGGATCACGTCCCAATACAATGTATCCCTATATATTGCATCTATGATGTGATTTGTATCCATTACACATGATCGAGTAAAACAAGATCATCAATCAACAATCATACTAGTTTTATTTCATAGTAATTAAGCATTACATAAAACTAGGGGACTTCTAGAATAGTAATTACATAAGCTAATGAGTTTTACTATCAAATCACACATTCGATAATCAAAAGCAAAATTAACTATTCAATTACATGCTCAAAAGATAATAAAACGCACAACATGTGCTAATGGTCCTAGGGCACTACTAACATTTGTTGCGTCCAACATAAAGAGGGCAGACCAAATAAGTGATTGGAAGATCTCCTTGGACAAAATATGTTTCGTCCTGGATGACCATTGCTTGGGATTCTGTAGTTTTGCTTGAAACATTAAACGAACTCTTTCCCAAAAACCCCATGAGTTGCCTCAGATTTTGCTTGCTTCCGTTTGTGAAAATTATGATATCATCCGCAAAAGCGAGATGATTTATAGCCCGCGAACAACGAGGGATAAAGTAAGGAATGGCCTCGGCTGATTGGAGAAAATGGTTGAGCCCGCGATAAAAAACATCAGCAGTAAGAATAAATAACAATGGCGATAGCGGATCACCTTGCTTAACTCCTCAACGCACCTTAAAATAACCAAAAGGACATCCGTTAAAAAGGACAGAAAACCAGTTGGAAACCAATACATTGCGAACAATATTGCCAAAATGTGCCCCAAATCTAAACCGAGACAAAGTCTTAAGCACAAAAGAGTGGGATACTCTGTCGAATGCTTTCATCATATTAAGCTTAGGGATGACATTTCCTCCACGAACTCTGCGATTGAGGTGATTAACTAACTCCTGCACCAACAGAATATTATCAGTAATGAGAAGCCCCTTAACAAAGCCTGATTGGTTACCTGCGATTATTTTTGGTAGCAATGCTGAAACACAGATGGCCAAAACTTTGGAGATAATCTTGCTCGTGAAAGTGCATAGAGAGATGGGACGATAATCTAAAAAAGATACCGAATTATAGCATTTAGGAATAAGCACTCCCACTTCCTTTGGAAGGGGGGACTCCAGTCGAGATATCCCGAGCCGCTCAAGCACATCATCACATATAATATCCCAGCACACGTGGAAAAAAAAAACTATGAGAATCCATTAGGCCCCTGCAGAACTATGCTTACCAAGAGAGAAGACCGCATCACGAACCTCTTCCATCTGTGGGAGGGACGAAAGAGTCCGAGGATCCGCCGCTGTGATTATCTGAGGGACAAGATCGAGGAGCGAGTGGTCCCCTCCCACTGAAGTGTCCTCGGCAAAAAGTGAAGCAAAAAATTCCACAACTTTGGCTCGTATGTCCGGTATCGTGGAGAAAGTTGTGCCAGAAGCATCCATAATCTGAGTAATAAATAACTTTTTCCGACGGTTAGTACAAAAATTATGAAAGTATTTCTTATATATTAGAGTTACCTTCATTTAACCATTTGAGCCTTGATCGTTGCCTCCAAAAATATTTCCTCAGTCTCCATGGCATGAACATAAGCTTCCTTTGTCTTAATGAGTGATACTCTATTTTCCTCGGTAGTTTGATCAAACAAAGTCTCCACCGATATCAAGGAAGCCTGAGCATCCTTCAAGATAGTATGCACATTCCCAAAAACTTCCTTATTCCAAATTGCTAGAGCCGCCTTCAACCTCTTTAACTTTCTCATGAGAATATAAAGACCATTGCCCTCTACAAGTTCCTCCCAACTCCCCTTCACAACACCCCGGAAGTCCGTGTGGCGAACCCACATAGACTGATACCTGAATGCCTACGGAGAGTGTGTCCGAGAGTCCCAAAATGACCTGTATTGGGCAGTGATCTGATACATCCCGAACCAAGTGATCCACTTTTGTCATAGCAAAAAAATTCATTCCATTGTGTGTTAACTAACACGCTGTCGAACCTCCGTAGTAAGGCGGTGGAGAGCTTCTACACCATGTGAAAGGACTCCCAGAATAAGGCACTTCCAACAATCCACAACTATGAACAGTTTCAGAAAATTCAGCTATTGGGAGCATTGGCGCAATTTTATGTATATTCTTATTTATCCACCTACATATTCTTTCAATATTTAAGTTATTTTTTACATCATATACATTAGGATTGATGAAAACGAATTTAAATATAATAAAACTACTCAAGGTGATGCATACTTTTTATGAACTAGTCCATTAAATTTATGATCAAAACATAATTAATTAGGATAAACAATGTTAAATTGCAACGAAAATTTATGGCTAAGGACTAGTGCACAAAGATTCTATATAAAATTGTTACATGTCGAAAGATTTATGTTGATACTTTTAGAAATAGTTCACACCGACTCGATCAATCTAAAAAGGAGGCAATACTAGAATATTTTATTTCTATTGGAGAAATAATTTTTAATTCGCTAAAAGGCATATAATGTGAGTTTGACTATGGTGAAACACTAATATTAAATACTTTGATGCATATACATTTTTTATATATATACAATACACACACTAGCTTAAGCACGCGAATTTTGCACGAGAATAACTTTTTTATATTAATTTTTCAAAATAAATCATTTTTTGTAGAAATACCCACGGAAGAAGATGTGAGACTCCTCTTGCATGGCCGCCGTCATGTATTAACAACCATGCAACACCACCACCAAAACTACTAGAAGAATCGAAAATTTCATGAGAATTAGTCGAAACATTATTCACAAAAAAAAATCACGATTTGAGAAGAAATGGCTTTGTGAACCCCTAAAAAACCTATCGGTAGCCGAATGAGGCATTGGCATTAGAAAATTAAGGTTGGCGGCCGCGAGTTGTAGATTTTGGTAAAAATAATTGTCGTTGCCACAACCTCCAATGTATCCATCTTCCATTAATCAAATGAATGAAGCTTCAAAAGGGGGAAATTAGAATGAGAAGGAGAGAATAAAATAAAGAAAATATAGAAATAAATATTGTTTTAAGCACGAGAAAAAGGGGTTGTTTCATGTGAAAAAAATTCTGGATTAGAACTTGAGTAATGGAAAGCAAAATGGTAGATGGAACTGTATTTAGAAGAGAGGGAAAAAATAGAAATAAAATGGGTTGGTTTAAAGCCTTCAAAAATGGCTTTGTTTTTTTGTATGTAAGGAAAGTAAGCGAAGTTTCTTTTTCTCATATAAAGAGAGGTGATCCGCACGCACTCGGCCACTTTATGTTGAGACTATAATGGAATTATTTGATTCTTTTGGTGAATTAGTTTGTTTCAGCAAAAGGACTATAAGGTAAGTTTAACTATTATGAAACAATAAGACCACTTTTATTTAAGGGACCAGTTAATAAGCAATAATACTACATAATTTTTTTTTATATATTCTTATTTATCCACCTACATATGCTTTCAATATTTAGGTTATTTTTTACGTCATATATAATAGGATTGATGAAAATGCATTTAAATCTAGAATATAAAAATCCTCAGTGTGATGCTTACTTTTTTATCAACTAGTCCATAATTTTATGATCAAAACATAATTAATTTGGATAAACAATATTAAATTCGATAAAATATTTATGGCTAAGGACTAGTGCACAAAGAATCTATATAAAAATGTTACATGTCAAAAGATTTATGTTGATACTTTTATAAATAGTCCACACCGACTCGATAAATCTAAAAAAGGAGGCAAGACTGGAATAATTTATTTTTATTGGCGAAATAATTTTCAATCTGCAGCATATACTGTGAGTTTGACTATGAAGAAATACTAATTTTGAATAATTTGATACATATACATTTATTATATATAGTTATATAAATACAATATACACGCTAGCTTAAGCACATGAGTTATTTATTTTTTATTTTTTTATTTTTTAAGAGAGCCACTTGTTATGGTGGGGGGTTTGGCATGGACCCCTACCCATTTATTGATAGTGCCGGGAAATGGAAGATAAAAGTACATAGAGGGGGGTCGAAGCCAAAAACCTCTAAGTAGGAGCCGTCTAGTGGTAATCTTCCATCCGGCTGCATCACGGTGTTCATTAATGCGAGAGGCATCCCAGGCTGGTCCAACACATCACACATACGTCCCTGAAACGTAAATTCATCATGTCAAAATGAAGAGCTTCCTTCCCTTATAAGAACACCAATGTATGGTTCGGCCGAGACCCGTGCAACTAACATGCGCCTCCATACCGGCGAGTGAAAAGAAGTGGCTTGAATCAAAGACGGATGTTGATTATTGGGACAATATTTATCATTCAGAAAGGTTCGACAAAGTGATTTTGTGGTCCTGAAACACCACCAAAGTTTCTGTGAGAAAGAAATATTAAATGAATTTAAAGTAAATAAGCCCAAAACGTTTTGTGAGGTATCCTCGCATAGTCGATTCCAAGACATCCAATGACTCAGTTCCCAATTCTGATTTCCCCCCACAGGAAATTCGACAAAATCCTCTCAATGGCTACGAAAACCAGTTTAGGTGGGTCAGTGATCTTTGCAAGGATGTGTAAGGTCAAAGATGATAGAACATAACGAATCAAAGTGAGCCGATCCTCCATGCCAAACAATTTACCCTACTAACTCTGCAACTCGAAAAGTTAGTTTATCAATCAAGCTAGAAAAATAAGTGACCTTGGACCGCCAATGGAAAGGAGCCATGCGAGAAACCCTGTAACTATTGTAAAACACAAGAGGGGGGGTGAATTGAGTTTTAACTAATCTTGCTAACTTTTTCTCGAATCTATTCAAAGCAAGTGAGAGTTTAAGCAAGATGAACAAAACCAAAAGCAAAAACCCAACAACAAGACAAAGGATTTAGAGTGGTTCGATTCACTTAGAATCTACATCCACTACCTTGAGCTGCACCCAAGGATTTCAACAACTTCACTAAGAAGATTTTACACTTGTGGCTAACTCACTAAGAGTTTTACAAACACAACCACAATACAAAGAAACTCACTAAGAGCTTGCCCACACTAAGTAGGACTTTTACAACAATTACCCAATCACAAAGAAAGGGAAATAAGAATGTTTAATACAAAGAATATTCACTCTTCTAAGTGAAAGATTAATACCTTTGAAGTACAAGAATTGTTGCTCTTTAGAACATATGAATTCCACTCTTTGTCTTGCTTTTGAAAGATTGCTCTTGAATGATTTAGATCATAGAAATGAAGAGCATTTACTTTGAGAGTGTTTAGACTTGATAAGAAATCAATCTATATTGTATGTGCAAGTCATTGAATCATTCTCTAGCTTTGAAGTATATATACATTTCGAAATTGGCTGAAAAATGACTCTCCAACGGTCAAATAACGGCTAGAAAAACACGAGTTCATTTGGGACCGAACAAGGCACCTCGGATGACCGAAAGCACCCGAGTCGACCGACCGACCCATAGCTTAGGTCGATCGAAGTTGATATGCAAAACACTCGTCTTGGTTCGGTTGATTCGAGGTAAGCTCGGATGATCCGACCTCTCGAGCTGATTTTTTAATACATTTTGAAATCTTTTGAAGTCTTTTGAAGTCTAAAAGGTTTTCCTAAAAGGTAACAAGTAAGAACACTTGGAAAACCATTTTTAAAGGACTTAGACTTAGAAAACAAAGGCTTTTAAGATACTGAACACATTTAAGAATCATTTCGAAAACTAAGCCTTTTGAAAACGAGTTTATGAGAAACATGCAAGACTTGAGTGTAGAGCTTATGTTCATGAGAGCATTGGTTAGAGCTTTATAAGATAACGACTAATGACGACAAAGCTAAACTAACCAAACCTAAGTCTTCAATCTTCAATCTTGAAAGATGAGCCTTGAATAATATGACTTTGAATCTTGATCATGGCTTGATTGAAGTACTTAGAGCTTCCAATATATGTTCCGATATTCTATCACAAAGATATAAACATTAGACACAACATCAAGTGTTTGTCCATTATCAAAAACCGAGTTCGATCGCCCTTAGGGCTAACAATCTCCCCCTTTTTGATTATGACAAACTTTGATGTAATTAGATAGGATATGGACAATTTTAAGTACAAGGAAGCATGGCAAAAGGATGTAAGAACAAATAAGTGTTAAAGCTAAGTGCTTATAAGATAAACCAAGATAGAACGAGAAACATAAGCACTAGCATGTTAAGTTCTTTTGCCATATGTATTAGGGACTCTTTGAAGAGCCCTATTTCCCAACCAACCTCCTTGCCTCCTTCCTTCCATATAATAGCATTCTTGTGTGTAATATACATACCTTAAGTTTACACAAGAAGCTAACTTACCATTTTCATCAATGTTGATGTGAGTGCTAAGGATCCTATTATAAAGAACAAGCTCACTCAAACATTAGAACTATCAATGGTTTGTTATCATCAAAACAACATAGGATATTTTGCCCTTCGGGCTAACAATCTCCCCCTTTTTGATGATGACAAAACATTGATGCAAATGGGAATAATATGCAAAAATAAGATACCAAATGTATGCATGAGATAAGGATATTAAGGATCTAGACAAGTAGAAGTTTTCTCAAAAAACATTCTACTCCCCCTATATTAAAGAATCCCTTATCTCTCCCATTTTGCAAGTTCTAAGCTTTCTCCTTTTGTAAATTACTTCTCTTGGCACATTTGCAACACTAAAAACTCTCCCTCTTTTTGTCAAAATCAAAAAGGGATATCATAGCGCCACTAAGAAAAGCATTTCAACGAAAAGTAAAGATTAATTTTGGAGAAGCTTGATGAAATTTAATAATCCTCCCCATATAAAGACAAACTTAAAAACCATGGAAACAACTTGATGGTCTTGTAGATTGATAAAATAAGAACCAAAAGATCAATCCTAAA
Organism: Vinca minor; assembly: GCA_026122235.1. Classification (NCBI taxonomy): domain Eukaryota; kingdom Viridiplantae; phylum Streptophyta; class Magnoliopsida; order Gentianales; family Apocynaceae; genus Vinca; species Vinca minor. Next base: position 45,728 of record JAOCZM010000194.1, read on the forward strand.
GACCAAAAGTAATTCTGAAGAAGGATTACTTATGAATAAGCTTGGTTGATTTCTAAAAAAACAAGGAGTCCATAATAACACATAAATCCAAAAGATGGTCATGTATGGCTCAAAAAGAATATCAACCTAAGCTAAAAACAAAGGAGATAGGGAATAAACCTTAAAGAACAATCTCCCCGTTTATCAAACATACGATGTTAGCTATTTGAGATAAAACCAAGTTTGATACCAATTGACCAATTGTAAAACATGATACCAATTGTAAATATAGCCAATTGTAAAACACGTTTGAAAATATAGCTAACAAAGTACAAGTAGAAGTGATACCATGAATACATAAGATAAGCACATGTATCACAACCAAAAGAAGTAGAGGAAGTGTAAGATAACACTTGGAGTACATTCCTCTAACAAGTTAATGGTTAGCTAAATGAGTGTAGCAACTCTTAAATTGATACTAACCAAAAACTATAATGAGATCACAATGGATAAGAAAATGAAGAACATGATCTCAAAGTTATTAAGGTAGAGTATATGTGATACCAATTGAAGACAAAAACATTTATAACACATATAACTTCCAAAATAACTTACACAAGTTTGCTATAAGAGTTAAAAAGATGAAAAGCAAGCCAACAAGTGATGTGATGATGTAAAATATGAACAATTGAGCATACATCACATATTTAGTTTACATCCTAAGTCAAGCATCTAGACGATCAACCACATAAGATTAATGCTATAGACTTGAATATAAACACACCCCCTATATGCAATGAAGATCAAGTAAAAAAAAACAGAGCATAGCAAAATAACAAACTCCCCCAAAGCATAAAACACTACATAATAGAGGGAGGGGTTTTAAAAGGAGATTTCATCACAAGGATCAAATCATAAAGCTCTCTTATAACATGCTCAAAATAAACAAAACATATGAAGAGCAAACATGTTATAAAAGGAAAGAGATTGAGTTTAGCAATATCTCATTGAATTTGATGAATGCTTTTGCACTTTGAGTTCCTTCAATGAGTTCCTTGAGCTTCTCAATCTTCTTTGCATGACAAGTGTAGAGTCATCAATGATGGGTGACTTTTCTTTTCTTGATGAACCCTCTACAATCTTGTAATCCTTAGCATTTGACTCTTTTCTTGGAGTCTTAGCTCACTTGTGCCATTCCTTGTAGTTCATATCTTCTTCTTGAAGCTTAGAACTCTTTGTTACCTACAAGGAATTCTTGAGAACAAATATGGTACCTTTTTAAAGGTCCTTCATGATTAGCTCAATATCTCAAGTAACACATATATGCATAAGGATCATTGCACATCAAAAACCAAGACAACTAGATGGATTCTTAATTGAATAAGACATGACAAAACAAGAATCAATCAAGTTGCATATGCTACATCTCATAGATACCTTAGCTAAATAAACATGGACAATAAAGAACATGCTAAAGGTTATGTATATAAATATAAACTTCAAGAATGTGAGATGCAATCATATATAAGAGCAAGTATGTATATATATCAAAAACACTTAAACACATTAATTAAAGTGTTAAGAGAAGGTGATTTTGATACCTTTGCGTTCTTACCAAGTGATGAAGACATTGTATAGACACTTTGGCTCTTGTCATCACTTGATTCATTGCTCTTTGTATCTAAGCAACTTGGTTCTCCAATTGATTAACATATGAGCTTTGAGAATCCAAGTGTTAAGGGAGTGCTTTTGAATTTCTTCTTTTGGCACATCTCCTTTTACTTTCTCCCCAATGCCACTTCTCTTGAATCAAGTCCATTGAAGCTTTGTGGCATACATCTAACTTTTAAGAGCCTATAAGATCAAGGGAAGAGTAGCTTTTGGTACCCACTTTTGTTTGGGTCCATGGGGGTTAGTTGAAATACGTTTAACTTTCCAAATAGTTTTTACCCCTTTTTCAATCTTCTTCTTAACATGGCATCTAGCATTAGTATGACCATGTTTTTCACAATATGTGCAACAAATGTGTGGCTTAGAAGAATTGTGAACATGCTCATGATATCTAATATGCCTATGTGAGGTACTAGCATGCACAAAGTGATTCTTAGGCAACTTAGAAGAGCTAGCATGATCAATGTGATTAGCATTATAACCAAGACCATGTTTATCATGTGAAGCACGTTGCAAACCAAGAATTTGATCAAGATTTTTCTTACCCTTAGTAAAGTTTTCAACAAGAAGGGGTAAGATCTTTAACTTTGTTCTCCAAAAGATCAAATTCAACAAGTTTGAGTTCAAGAGATGTCAATTTATCATAGGTTTCTAGGTACTTTAATGATGAAGTGTTGCAAGTAGAAATAAGCTTTTCTTTTTCAATTTTCATGCAATCAACATCATCACATAGCTTTTTATTCTCACTAGACAACCTAGATTTATCATCAAGCAAAGATTCAATTTTAAGCTTCATGTCTTTGTTTTGCTTTTGCACATTTTGTCAATTGATCATACATATCAATTAAAAAGCTCATTAGGATCATCCTCATCATCATCATCATTATCATTATAAGAATTTGAAATAGAGGGAGAAGGATGTACCTCATTACCAAATGCCATAAGACACATAGGGGTCATTTTCTTCTTGATCATCCTCACTTCCTTCTTCATCCCAATGGCTTAACAAGCACTTTGCATTTTTGAGATTGAAGATCAATTTCTCTACTTCTTCATTATTGATGATAGAATCAAGATAACTCTCTTTAGGAACATTTTTCCTTTTCTTCATCTCAAAGGTGAGTAGAGAGCCAATAAGTTCCTCCGTTGAATATGTCTTTAAGTCCTCGCTTCTTCAATGGCAAGAGCTTTTGTCTCCCAACTTTTAGGAAGAGAATTTAGAATCTTCCTATTTATTTCTCCGGTAGTATACTCCTTGCCATTAGACCTCAACCCATTTACAATGTTAGTGAGTCTTGAGTTCATCTCATTGATAGATTCATTAAAGGCTTCATGGAGAATAGCTCAAATTCTCTAACAAGCATATTCAACCTTGACTCCTTGACTTGATTTGTGCCTTCATGAGTAACTTCAAGCATTTTCCACATGGAGTGTGCGGATTTTCTTCCAAGGACACGGTTGTACTCATCCCGGATTCAAGGCACAACTAAGAATGTTCATTGCCTTGTAATTTTGAGTCATCTTCTTGGACTCAAACTCATTTAACTCATTGTCCGGCTTTGGCACTTGAACACCATCCACCATTTTCATAGGCACATATGGACCATCTTCAAATATATGCCATAAAGAATAATCTATTGAGTATCTAGTCGCCTCTCGAAGCAGCTAAAGAAGTTCGTTTGGATCGAGAAGTTTGTTGATGAACTAGGTGTCGTCCCCTAGCATTGTGAACCCAGTGGACCTCTATTGTGATAGTACTGGTGCCATTTCACAAGCTAAGGAACCTAGATCTCACCAACGATCCAAACACATTCTCGAAAGCGTTTCCATCCGATCGGAGAGATCATCGACGGAGGAGACGTTAGTATTTGCAAAGTTCACACATGACGACAACATTGCGGATCCATTGACCAAGCCACTCCCACAGCCTAAACATGAGAGTCATACTAGGTCAATGGGATTGAGGATCATGTATGATTGGAACTAGGGCAAGTGGGAGATTGTTAGTAGTGCCCTAGGACCATTAGCACATGTTGTGCATTTTATTATCTTTTGAGCATGTAATTGAATAGTTAATTTTGCTTTTGATTATCAAATGTGTGATTTGATAGTAAAACTCATTAGCTTATGTAATTACTATTCTAGAAGTCCCTAGTTTTATGTAATGCTTAATTACTATGAAATAAAACTAGTATGATTGTTGATTGATGGTCTTGTTTTATCGATCATGTGTAATGGATACAAATCACATCATAGATGCAATATATAGGGATACATTGTATTGGGACGTGATCCGCTTTGAGAAGTAATACTTCATGGTCTTAAGTCATAAGTATTACTTCGTCAATACTATTTTAGAATCCTTAGACCTTATGTCTTCATTGATTATAGTATGAATGGAGCCACGTTTTGACTCGATCGGGACGTTACTTGTAACAGAGTAATCAATACGACCGATGATCGGATGTAGTGTCCTATCATAGCTTGAATGTGAGAGACATTGTAAGGAATTTGTCCCTCTCTATTATTGAGAGAGATATCCATGGGCCCCTCGATAGGGAAAGACTCGTTTAAATGCATGGCAGTAGCTCAAATGTATTTGATAAAGTGGTTATCAAATGCTATTTGTCTAAACAGATCTACACTGAGATCGAGCATAAATACAATTAAGCTTAATAAGGGTGACGACTACCATGCCTTATGCTTAATTAGGATATCGCGAGACAAAGGGATTAAATAGTGGATTGACAATAGGTTCCGTTGTAAATTCATTCACCTTGGGTAGTCACAATGTCCCTCGCTAGGGGCCGCTTGTGACTTATGAACTCACACTACTACTAAGTGTGTTTTCATTGCCATTGTGATATGAACCTACGTGGTCACACGCATAGACGAGCTAACAAGCTTTCATGTCCGCATTCAATGAATCTAGAATGTGTCTAGGTTCATTGTATCCGACATTTGTTTTTTCGAAAAATAATAAAGTGTTTATTATTCGAATTAGAGATAGGGGCAATTTTGGTATTTAACTATAGCTGGGATTAAGTGGGAGTTGTTATCCGATAAAGACTCCCACTACCGCCAGAAGTCTAGGGGACGTGGGAGTCGAGTCTCCCACACCAGGGAGAAGTTGAGTAGACGTGGGAGTTGTTCTGGGAACAAACTCCCACACTCTATATAACATCTCTTAGCCGAAAACCCTAGGAAATTAAGTCATTCAACTTTAAATTAAACAAGTAACCCAAAATCGATTTTGGATTTCTCAGCCCTCTCCCTTTTCTCTCTAATTCCCGAATCTCGAGAAAGACGAAGAGCTAGCAATCACCTGCTTGTTTCGTCACGTGGATACTGGGTAGAGGGAAATTCCATGAAAGGGAATTCCGTTGGTAAAAAGAAAACTTCCAAGAATCGTAATCCTCCATTCAAGAAGTAGCTTCTGAATCCGAAAATTGTAAGTTTTTACCATTGTTTTTCGAATTGTTTCATATGAGCGGATCCTTCAGGGAGGATCCATGGGTGTTTGAACGCAGTTTCCGCCCATGAATCCCTTCAACAAAATCCAGTATTATGATGCGTTGGTGGATTCCGTAGGAGCAAGGATCCAGGGGATGGAAAAAAATAAATTGTTGGATATGGTCGGGTTGTCCGGGTTTTGATTAAGTATGTTCTTGCTTTAATGACCTTTCACGCTCAGGGCGGTCTCTCAGCCTCCGAAACTTGTTCTTGCTAGGTTGGAGCGTTTGTTCGCTAACTTTCTATGGGGACATTCTAATGGGGTGAGTCGTCGTCATTGGATGAGATGGAGCAATATTTGTAAGGATGAGTCATCGTCATTTTTTTGCTCCATTACTCAAGTTCTAGTCTAGAAATGTATCACATGAAACAAACCCATTTTTTTATCTTTCTTAAAACAGTCTTTATTTCTTTATTTTCTTTATTTTATTCTCTCCTCATTCTTTTTGTCCCCGTTAGAAGCTTCTTTCATTTCATCAATGGAATTTGGATACAATGGAGGTCGTGGCGGCGGAAAATTTTCTTACAAAAATCTATAACTCGCAGCCTCCAACCTCTATTTTCTAAGGCCAAGGCCTCCTTCAGCTATCGAAAGGTTTTATAAGGGTTGACAAAAACCATTTCTTCTCAAATCATGATTTTTCTTATGAATTTTTTTGACTAATTCTCAAGAAATTTTCGATTCTTCAAGTAGTTTTGGTGGTGGTGTTGCATGGTTGTTAACACATGATGGCGGCCATGCAAGAGGAATCTCACATCTTCTTCTCATGGACATTTCTATAAAAAAAATATTTATTTTGAAAAATTAATAAAACAAGTTATTCTCGTGCATAACTTGTGTTCTTAAGCTAGCGTGTGTGTGTGTGTGTGTGTGTGTTTATATATATATATATATATATATATATATATATATATATATATATATAAATAAATGTTGACGATTTACAAAGTTCGTTATTGTGACAATTTGCTTGAAAAAGTAGCGGCAAAAGTGGAAGGTTGGCAGAGGAAGTTATTAAGCATGGGCAGCCGCCTTTTGTTAGTTCGATCGGTCCTTAATTCCACGTCTATTCATATTCTCGCTACTTGTAATGTGCCAAAATTAGTTTTGTCAAAGCTGGAGAGTATGTTCTCTCGTTTTGTCTGGGTCAGACAGATGGGAAGGAGCGTAAGCATTGGATGTCCTGGAGTAAGATGTCAAGGGCAGTGGAATGTAATGGTGTGGGTGTTCATTCAGTATTACATTTTTATGAGGCCTTTTCTTGGAAACTTTGGTGGAACTTCCAGACCATTGATTCTTTGTGGGCGACCTTTTTACATGCTTGGTATTGTTTGGGTCTTCAACATGTGAAAAAAGGGAAAATTGTTCTGGGATGTTCACCTACTTGGCGCAGAATGATTATGGTTAAGGAGAGGTAGAGAAGCACATGGGTATTCTTTTTACGTAATGGTGGCTCAAGTTTCTATAATGAAAATTTCACATTAAGAGGCTCTTTGGATTCCATAGTCTCGTGATTCCTCTCGGCTTAGGGGTGCAAAAGTATGGGATTTTATTGATGACCATGGCTGGAAGCGGCCGCTCCTTTTGGGGATGTGTTCGATTTCTTATATGGATTTATTGCCGGGAAGTATGCTTGTTTGGGGAAGAGGATAAACTCATTTGGATGGAAGATTCCCGAGGGTGTTTCTCTCTTGCGTCCGTGATGGATATAATGAGGGGGCTCGAATGTTACACAGTTTTCGCGAACTTGCATTTGGAATAAGGTTCTCCCTCCATCTCTCTCTTTGTTTATGTGGAAATTGCTTAATAATTTTCTTTCTTTGGATGAGGATAGGATGCATTTTGGAGTGTCTATGGCTTCTCGTTGTGCTTGTTTTTGTGATATTGAAACTTATGATCATGTTTTTGCGAAATGTAACCTTGCACGAGTAGTTTGGCACGAGGCGGTTATCTCGGTTGGATTAATCCTTCCCACTACGCCTGTAGATAATATTCGTAGTATGTTGTCCTTATGGTGGTACGCTGGAGGTTCAGTTTCTCGTCCTATTATTCTTCTTATGGTCTGTTCTGCTTGTTGGATATTATGGAAGGCCCGATGTCGATTTGTTTATGAAGCAAAAACTACTTCTCAGTCAAATATCCTTGCTCAATTTCGTGATTACACAACAACTTTGATGAAAGCTCGGGGTATTCGGTTAGGACCATCTCGTGTTTTTATCCCCAAACGAACTTTGGTTGTCAGATGGGGAGGTGATATTGATTATACCGGCGTTGTGCTTAACATTGATGGTGCATCAAAAGGAAATCCGGGGCCAGCTGGCATAGGTGGTGTTTTTCGGCAAAGTAATTGGAGATTTCATTTCAGCATTCTCTATGTATATTGGGGATTATACTACAAGTATGGCTGCGGAACAACAGGCACTGATTGAAGGCTTGACCCGGTCCAATCGGATTCAGAGGTATTGGTGAAGGCGATTGCTTCAGGTATGATTTCTAATTGGTCTTTAGACACTGTTTTTCGTAGAGCTGTTTCTCTTCTTGGTCATTGCAGGATGATACACATATTTCGGGAGGTAAAGTCGGTCGCAGATCAATTAGCAAATCTGGCTATATCCGCTAGGTCTTCAGTTATTTTTCCAGATATACAGTTATTACCCTTTTCGATTATTGGTCTTATAAAATTGGACCGGTGCAAAACACCTTATCTACGCATTAGATAGGATTGATTGCGTATTGTATTTATCGGTTTTGTATTTAGAGTCATAGAATTAAATGTAACATCCTTGATCATACTTGTGAATGGTCAAGTTTTGCATCTTGTTTCTAGCTTTTATGTATGGAGTGGCGTTGTTTCCATCTTTTATTTGGAGTGGCTTTGTTTCCATCTTTTCGGGCTAATTTAATAAACGAGGGTCCACCCTCACTTATTAAATTAGTCGAAAGATGGAAACAAAGCCACTTCAAATAAAAGATGGAAACAACGCCACTCCATACATAAAAGCTAGAAACAAGATGCAAAACTTGACCATTCACAAGTATGATCAAGGATGTTACATTTAATTCTATGACTCTAAATACAAAACCGATAAATACAATACGCAATCAATCCTATCTAATGCGTAGATAAGGTGTTTTGCACCGGTCCCAATTTTATAAGACCAATAATCGAAAAAGGGTATGGAGTGGCGTTGTTTCCATCTTTTATTTGAAGTGGCTTTGTTTCCATCTTTTCGCTAATTTATTAAACGGGGGTCCACCCCACCACATCTAGTGGATTTAATATATATATATATATATATATATATATATATATATATATATATATATATATATTAGCTAATTGGCAAATTTAGTCCCCAAAGTGGAGGACTTTTCATGACTGACGGTCCCCGTTGAATATTTCTTTGTATTAAGGTCCCCAAACAATTTGCGTTTGGTGATTATGGTCCTTCCGTCCAATTCATTCCAATGAAGTCGTTAGACCGCAAAAAAAAAGGAAAACTCAAAAATGGCAAGGGGTATAATGGGTAATCTCTATTCCAACGATTATATTGTGATATTTTCCAACTTTAAATACTCAAAATACCATTCATCTTCTTCCATCTTGAAAAAAAATTTCAAATCTCCATTAAAGACCATGAGGAAAGCTTCAAATTATGGGAAAATCCCAAAGAGTTATGGTGGTTTTGAAGTGGAATCTTCCAATAGGAGCTCTACTTTGAAGGGTCAATGGGATTTACCCATGGATTTGCCCACTCATTGTCAATGTCCCATAAAATTTCCTACCCAAATTCGGACATCTTGGACGGAATGGAACCCGTTAAGAAGATTTTTGACGTGTGAGAATTACAAGGTGTGATAATTTTCAGTTTATTTGATTTGTTTAATGTGAAATTATTTTCTAATTTGAAACCCTTCATTCACTTTGATTGCCTACATTAGGCAAAGAAGAAATGGGAATTTTTCTTATGGGCAGATCCACCATTGTGTTCAAGAGGTAGAAATGTAGTGCTGGGATTGATGCGAAGGTTAAAGAAGATGGATGTTCAAATGGCTAAAGATAAGAGGATGATAAAGTGTTTGTGTATTGCCCTAATTAGTTCATGGATTATTGCAATCTTCATTTGTTGTTGGATAATCAAAAAGCTGATGATGGGAAACATAGCTTCTTGTTGAATGTAGTAGGTTAATGCAATGTACTTTCATTGAGAATAAGTGAATGTTGAATGTAGTAGTTTAATGTAATGGGGTTCTTTCTTTGAGATAGTAATCTACTGCCAAAAATGTCTACCAAAAGTGTTCACATCTTCATTAAGCAAAACAAGATCTTTGTATGATATTACATCCATATCTTCAAAAATATTTGTACTGGTTTGTAATTTAGACAAAAAATCAAAGGTGCCCCCAACCAATATCCTGATTCCTAAGCATCTAATTGCATTAGATGTCTTCAATCTAGTTTTCTGGACAAACGCAAATTGTTTGGGGACCTTAATACAAAGAAATATTCAACGGGGACCGTCGTCGCTAAAGTCCTCCACTTTGGGGACTAAATTTGCCAATTAGCCGGGTTAATTTGGGTGTGAATTCCCTAAACTACCCCTGGTAAAACCCAAACAATTTAAAAAAATAAATCAAAATTAAACTTTTCAGTAATGTAATTGGACTGGAAGGACCATAATCACCAAACGCAAATTGTTTGGGGACCTTAATACAAAGAAATATTCAATGGGGACCGTCGTCACAAAGTCCTCCACTTTGGGGACTAAATTTGCCAATTTTCCATATATATATATATATACAAGTACTTAATATTAGTGTTTTTTCATAGTTAAACTCACATTATATGCCTTTTAGCGGATTAAAAATTAATTCTCCAAAAGAAATAAATGATTGCGATATCGCCTCCTTATTAGACTCGATCAAGTCTTTAGCCATAAATTTTCGATGCAATTTAACATTGTGTATCATATTAATTATGTTTTGATAAAAAATTTAATGGACTAGTTGATAAAAAGTATGCATCACATTGAGTAGTTTTTATATTTTAGATTTAAATGTGTTTTAATCAATCATAATATATATAATGTATAAAATAAATATGGTAACTTAAAAAAATTAAAAATAAAAATTCAAGATATAGCCATTTTTTTTAGCTCTTTTTGTCTATAAACATAAACTATTATTTTCTTTTTCTGTCAACATACTTTTATTTTAGCTATTTTTGACTCTCTAAACTATTTTGGAGCGACTTCTTTCGTCACATTAGTGTAAAAAGCAGTTGTGTTCTCGCAACTTTTGATGGTGTTCACGCAACTTTTTAGTGATTGCTCTCACTAGTTAACAATTAAGAAAACTCTCCGGCGGGTACCAAGGAGTCCCGATACCATTAAACTTCTCCTAAAACTTAGGCAATTGGCCGATCATGGCCGCCAGCCAGTGGCTCCAGCTAGTGGGAAGCATGTTGCGTGGGCTGAAAAAGTCGCTTTGTGGATCTTTTTGCTTCTACGACTCCTTCTAATCCAGTCGACCTACCAATAAAGTTGCTCACAATCTACAAAGGACAACCCTAATTAGAGATTGACGATGAAGAATTACGCATTCTTGAGGCACCAAGGCGCTATGCCTTGGTCGGCAAGTTTGTGAAACATGCACCTCCAATAGAATTGTTGCGCCGAGCATTCCATAATGTGGGATTCAAAGGGGCCTTTTGGATCAGTTGGATGGATGTGCGACATATACTGATTCGTTTCGACATGGAGAAGGATTTTGTCGATTATGGAGGCAGGGGGTGTTGACTTTTCTGTGGATTACGGATGAGGGTATTTAAATTGTCTTATGATTTCAATCTTATGGAAGAACATTCAATTTTCCCAACATGGATCGGGATTCAAGGGGGCTGCCGATCTATTTATTCCACAAGTCAAAGCTCTTCTCACTTGCAAGCACCGTAGGGAAGCCGCTCGCATAGATGAACCGACAACAAGGATTACTCGTCCAAGCGTTGCTCGAGTATGTGTAGAGACTGATCTAATGAAGCCATTGCAAACTTATGTTAGAATAACACATCAACAATCCCGGAAGGGATTTTGGCAACCAATTACTTATGACGACCTTGTCTCATATTACTCCCATTATTGGATGATAGGGCAAGATATTGGGGCATGTCACGCAAAAGAAGCAACCTGCTATTGATAAAGCCCACAAATCTCAACCTATTACAGTCAAGACAATCTTGAAAAATCTGCAGCAAACTGAAAAGGCCCAAGGCGAGCTCCCAAGCGTGGAATTGGAGACGACACAACGCATTTTGAAATCGGGGGAAGGTTCTCATCTTTCACAAGCAAAAATAGAATTGGACAACCAAGAATTCGGCCCCGAGCTTGGCAATTGAGGCACCCAACACATCAAAAGCAAAAGCAGTTCTATGAGTGGACATGAATTAATCTCCGCAGCTGCAGTTGTATCGTCGGATATGGCAAACTCTGGTTTCACACCGGATAAGACAATTTCTGGCATGGACACGAGAGCGAGGTTTCTACGAGGGGGGATAAAGGCGATGAATGCGATTGAATCACATAAGGAATTGGAAGCCGAGAATGTAGAAGATGAGCACTCCATTGAGGCATTGTATTTGAATGACAAGGCAGTCCATCATTTTGCTTTAGAGGTTGAGAATATAGAGGAATATGGGCAATCCATTGAGGCGTTGGATTTGAATGACAAAGGCAGGCCATCAATTATCTTTAGAGGCCGAGAATATTGAGGGAGGATGTGAATTCCATTCAACAGAATTAGAGGTGAACCGGTTTCAACATACTTGTTGTTAAGGTGATCACTTAGGCAAAAAAGTTTTAGAAAAGCTAAATGTTTTTTGACCTAATTTATCCCCTCTTAGGTTCAAACCCTACTCGTGGTTTTCATAGTGAGTAAAAATTAGTGCATGAATCACCAATAACTTATAGATCATAATTGGTCATACCCTCGACAACCGGCAAAATAAAGTTCCTTTATTCTTCCTCCACACGTGGACATCAACTCACAAACAAGTAGATCGGATACGATCCCGAATTCCAACAATAGACAAGACTTCCAAATGTTCGAATATCTTTAGTGTAGGCAGAGCACGCATTGCATCTTTGTTTAGGCATTCATCAATATTAAGCTCCTTAAGAATTGATCCCAAAGATGTGGCTAAGTGATCGATTCCAACACCAGTAAGATGGGATCAATGGCTCAGATTTATAGACAATAGTCTAGGTGTTGATGTAAGAATTGTTTTTAGCCCATAATAGAATAAACGACACGCTCCCTTTAGGGAGATGATGCTTAATTTAAGCAAGCTATACCAAAAAAGGAAAAGGTTTTTCTAATTAAGTAATCAAGATGCAATTGTCCACATAGACAATTATAGTGAAGAGCCTAAGAACGAGAATAGAACATCCTTATAAGATGATGATGAGCTATTAAGGAAATCTTCTGGTCCCTTTTTGACTGCATTGAAAATTATTACCGAATGTGTTAGCCCTAAGGGCGATCAAACTCGGTTTTTGATAAAGGACAAACACTTGATGTTGTGTCTAATGTTTTATATCTTTGTGATAGAATATCGAACTCTTAAAGGAAGCTCTAAGTACTTCAATCAAGCTATGATCAAGATTCAAAGTCGTATTATTCAAGGCTCATCTATCGAGATTGAAGATTGAAGACTTAGGTTTGGTTAGAATAGCTTTGTCATTTTAAGTCGTTATCTTATAAGCTCTAACCAATGCTCTTAATGAACTTAAGCATACAACACTATAGTCTTGCATACATATTAAACACGTTTTCAAAAGGCTTAGTTTCAAAATGATCCTTACATGTGTTCGTATTTCAAAAGCCTTTGATTTCAAAGTTCAAGTCTTTTAAAACGGTTTTCGAAATGCTCTTAATTGTTACATATTGAGAAAACCTTTTAGACTTCAAAAGATTTCAATAAAAGTGAAAAATCAACTTCTCTCTAAACTCAGGAAGTCGGATCATCCGACCTTTCCTCGGATCAACCGAAGAGAAACTGAGAGTTGAGATTTCTAGGCTCGGTCGACCTAAGCCTTGGTCGGTCGACCGAAGTGCATGTTCGGTCCACCGAGGTCCATAACGGATCAACCGAGGTCCAAGTTCGGTCAACCGAACTCCTCGCATTACTAGCCGTTATATGACCAGTTGCGAGTCGCTTTTTCAAAGCATATTTTGAAATGTATAAATACTCCAAAGCTAGAGAATGACTCAAGGATTTGCAAATACAATATACATTGATTTCTTATCAAGTCTCAAACACTTTCAAAGCAAATACACTTCATCTTATGATCTAAATCATTCTAAAGTGTTCTTTCAAAAGCAAGACAAATAGTGTGCATCAAATGTTCTAAGAGCTTATCATTCTTGTACTTCAAAGGTATATATCTTTCACTTAGAAGAGTGAACAACCTTGTTCTTTAAACATTCTTATTCCCTTTCTAAGTGATTGGGTGATTCTTGTAAAAGTCCTACTTAGTGTGGGCAAGTAACTCTTAGTGAGTTTTGTATTGTGGTTGTGTTGTAAAACTCTTAGTGAGTTGTCCACAAGTGTAAAAAGTCTTCTTAGTGAAGTTGTTGAAAATCCTTGGGTGCGGCTCAAGGTAGTGGATGTAGATTCTAAGTGAATCGAACCACTCTAAATCCTTTGTCTTGTTATTGGTTTTGTTTTGCTATTGTTCATCTTGCTCAAACTTACACTAGCATTGAATAGATTGAAATTTTTTTTAAGATCGATTAAAACCCAATTCACCCCCCCCCTCTTGTGTTTTACAATTGGTATCAGAGCCTCGTCTTCATCTTTAGCTTAATCGCTTGAAGAAAAGATTAATGGCCGGAAATTCCGCATTAGCTTACCAAGAGGGATCTTCCACAATTAGACCTCCACTCTTTGATGGAAACAAGTTTAATGCTTGGAAAGGCCGATTCAAAATTTATGTGTGCTCTATAGACTACTCCTTATGGCATATTTTTTGAAGAAGGTCCTTATGTACCTATGAAAGAGGTGGATGGTGTTCAAGTTCCAAAATTGGACAATGAGTTTAATGAAGATGAGTCCAAGAAAATGACTCTCAATTATCGAGCTATGAACATCATTAGTTGTGCTCTTAATCCGAATGAGTACAATCGGGTACGTGGAAGCAAATCCGCTCACAAGATGTGGAAAAACATTAGAAGTCACCCATGAGGGGGACTAATCAAGTCAAAGAATCAAAGCTCAACATGCTTGTGAGGGAATATGAGCTTTTCTCTATGAAGCCCAATGAAACTATAAATGAGATGAACACTAGGTTCACCAATGTTGTCAATGGGTTGAGATCTTATGGAAAGGAATACTCAACGGGTGAAATGAATAGGAAGATCCTCAACTCACTTCCTAAAAGTTGGGAAGGAAAAGCTCTAGTTATTGAAGAAGCAAAGAACTTGACAACTTATCCCACGGAGGAGCTCATCGGTTCTCTTCTCACTTATGAGCTCACACAAAAAAGGATGAGCATCTTGAAAAGACAAAGATGAGTATTGCTTTAAAGGCTATTCTTGATCTTGAAAAATCCAATGATTCAAGTGATGAAGAAGACATCAACTTTGATGATGAGACCATGGATTTGGTGGTAAAGCGCATGAAGAAAATGTTTTCCGGGAAAGGAAGAAAACACTTCCAAAATAGAAGAAAACAAAATCCTCATGGGATGAGATGCTATGAATGTGGAAGCGATCAACATCTCATAGGAGAGTGCCCCCGCCATCAAGGAAGACAAAAGGAAAAAAATTCCTTAAACCAAAGAATGCCAAGGGCATGCTAAGCACATGGGATCAAGAAGGGAGTGGTGATGAAGAAGAAGATGAAAATGCAAATGTTTGCTTCATGGCTTTTTGGTAATGAGGTACATCTTTCTCCCTCCACTTCAAATTCTTATAATGATAATGATGATGAGGATGATGAGGATGATCCTAATGAGCTTTTAATTGATATGTATGATCAATTGAAAAAAATGTGCAAAGCAAAACAAAGATATGAAGCTTAAAATTGAATCTTTGCTTGATGAAAGATCTAAGTTGCTTGATGAAAATAAAAAGTTGTGTGATGATGTTAATTGCTTGAAATCCGAAAAATGAGAGTCTCATTACTACTTGTAAAGCATCTTCATTACAATACAAAGAAGCATGTGTTCAATTTGTCATCCCTTGAAAACAAACTTGTTGAGTTTGATCAATTGAAGAACAAAGTTAATGACCTTACCCTTCTTGTTGAAAACTTTTATAAGGGTAAGAAAAATCTTGATCAAATTCTTGGTATGCAACGTGCTTCACATGTTAAACATGGATTAGGCTATATACATTCAACTCACATTGATATTTCTAGCTCTTCCAAGTTACCTAGAAAACACTTTGTGCATGCTAGTACTTCACATAAGCAAAATAGTTATCATGAGCATATTCAAAAATTTGCTAAGCCATCTACTTGTTGCACATATTGTGGTAAATTTGGTCACACTAGTGCTAGATGTTATGTGAAGAGAAAAAATTGAAAAAGGAGTAAAAACCATTTGGAGAGTTAAGCGTATTTTGACTAACCCCCATGGACCCAAACAAAAGTGGGTACCAAAAGTTACTCTTCCTTGCTCTAATAGGTTCTTGTAAGTTAAAGGGATGCTTCGGCGCTATAATGTCTCAATGTGTATTAAGTGTGCAAAGGAAAACAGGGGAACCTCGGATCAACAGCCAAAGGCTCGGATGATCCGAAACTGGACGGTCGACCGAACTTTGTGTGGTTAAACTGGACCCTCGACCGAAGAATCCACTCGGAAAGGGGTCGGTTGATGCCTCGGTCGACCTTGTTTTGGAACGGTCGACCGAGATCATCGGGTTATAGCTTATCTGAAATACCCGAATGTCTTTTCATTTCATCCCCTCATATTAAATCGGTTTTCTCTCTAATTCTTCATCCCTCAAGACCGATTTCTCCCAACCCTAGCCTAATTGATCTTATATTTCATCATTCAATCTCTTTTTTAATCTTCAATTTGAGTGGTATTCACCTAAATTACCCTACTTGGATTACCCAAGCTTCACTCTTTCCAAATAATACCTAATCCGAATTTCACACCTTCTCTTTTCAAATGGTGAGGACAAAATACCCAAGCAAAAGAGGCAATGATGATGATGACACACCTCCTCGCAAGAATCCCCTAGAAATCTACCCAAAAGACCACTTGAAAAAGGGATTTCTCTCAAAGAACCCTCACAAACCCACCATCAAAGAAAGGAAAGACGAAGCATGTTGCTCAAAAGGTTGTGGGTAAAGGAAAGAAGAATCAAGAGTCCATTTCAAGCCATTCGGAGGACGATTCCTCTTCTTCTCCTTCAAGGGTATCTCCACCCTCAAATTTTGAGTTTGGAAGATCATCAAACTTCTATACAACAAAGGTAACTAATCCTTTTTACAATGCATCTGCTAAGAAATTGTTTGACAATCTATCAAAATCAAAGAGAGGATTCATGACTTCATATGTTAGAGATGAAAACATGTTTGTTCAAGGAAAAGGCTTAGATGAAGTTATGGGGTTATTTGAGGATATGGGGTGGGTCAATCTTTTTGATATTGATGAAATCATTTATCCCTCCCTTGTGTATGAGTTTGGTGCTAATTTAAGGCAAGAAAAGGATGATGGTTCTGAAATTCGATATAAATCTTGTGTTGGAAAAATGGAGTTTGTATTTTCTGAGAGGGTGTTCTGTGAAGCTATAGGAGTCAAATATGTGGATTATGCCAAAAGGTTTTATAAGAACATAATGAATTCGGATGATGTCGGTCTTTTTAATATAAAACTTTTCATATCCGAATTTGGTATACAAGGAAGCTTCATTGATTCAAAGGATAGGGAAATTGATAAGTTGGACGAATTTGGACGGATCCTACATTTCTTTGTGTCCAACATTATGACCCGGTTAAAGGGCACAAGTCATCAATTACCTTTCGCAAATGGTTATAATGCAACATCCGTTGGAGAGAAGTCTTTGAACTTTGCACATCTTGCACTTCAACACTTTATGGTCTGCTATTAAGAGTTCAAGGAACTTCATTCCTTATGGAAATCTTCTTACAAGGCTCTTCAACCGTTTTGGACTTGATTTGCAAAATCCATTAGAGAAAAAAGGTTGTCATTATAGATGAAGCTTGTTTTCACCGAATGAAAATGATCTATATCGACAATCAATGGAAGTTCATTCGAAAGACAACAAATGATGAACTTGGGGCTGCCATCCTTGCTAGAGAAGTATCTCCTTATATGCTTAAAAATCTTCTCAAGATTGAAAAGCAAAGGGGTAAAGCATCTTTAAAGCCTAGCAGCGATCCGACTAGGAATCAGCAAGACGATTTTGAAGCACATAATTCACATAGCTCAAGTGGACATGCCTCTTCAGGAAATGATCAAGGAGAAGAATCACATTCTCCATCTCAAGAAACCTCCAAACATCATCCTCAAAAAGTTACCCGGATCAATAAGATGTTTGCTTTAATGAAGAAAATTGCGTGAAAAGTTGAGGCGGTAGTGGAAGAGATGAGTTGTATCAAAGAAAATGTGCAAAAGGTGTCCGACAAGGTGGACAAGTTAGACAAGGAGCTAAGCCTTTCAAGTGACGATGAAGGAAATCAACGTTGAATCTGTTTTGGCACTTCAAATTATTAATGTTTTTATTTTACTTTGGCATTTTGAACTGTTTAAATTGCTTATGCTTATGACTTATTTTAGTACTTGAAAGCTGTTTATGTTTTGGCAAATCACTCCTTTATATTATTGGTAATTGATGTCTTTTTTGATTATGCCAAAGGGGGAGAATAATTAATTGTATTTATCTTGCTTAATTGTTATCTCGAAAACCCGATCTGTCTGGATGTGTGAGTGGTATTGAAAGAAAATTTCAGGGAGACAGCTAAGTTGCGTGCAGAGTGTCTGCAGAATTTTCCCTTGCTTCGGTCGACCGAAGATGGTGACCAAAAGCTCGGATCGTCCCGAGCTCCGAGCGCTTCGGGAATTCATGTCCGATTTTTTTTTGCTATCAACTCACTGGAACTTAAGGGAGTTTTTCTTAATATATTTTTATATTGTTCTATCTTTTAATATGGCATGTTTTGAGGGGAGCATTTATAATTTTTAATATTTTATATTTCTCAAAACTAGCCTTGTGATGGAAGGAAGGAGGCAAGGAGGTTAGTTGGGAAATAGGGCTCTTCAAAGAGTCCCTAATGCATATGGCAAAAAGAACTTAACATGCTAGGTCCATTACTCAAGTTCTAATCAGTAATTTATTAGATGAAACAAACCCCTTTTTTCTATTGCTTAAAAAGCAGTCTTTTACTTCTTTATTTTCTTTATTTTATTTTCTCCTTTTCATTCTAATTGCCCCATTTGAAGCTTCATTGGAGTTTGTGGCGCCGACAATTTTTTCTTACAAAAATCTACAATCTAGCGGACGCTAACCTCTATTTTCTAAGGCAAATGCCTTCTTCGGCTACCGATAGGTTTTTTAGGGGGTGCACAAAACAATTTCTTCTAAAATCATGAATTTTTTTATGAATAATGTTTTGACTAATTCTCATAAATTTTTCGATTCTTCTAGTAGTTTTGGTGTTGGTGCTACATGGTTGTTAATACTTGATGGCGGCCATGCTAGATGATTCACACATATTCTTCCGTGGTCATTTCTATAAAACATTATTTATTATGAAAATTAATATAAAACAAACGTTATTCTCGTGCATAACTCGTGTGCTTAAGCTATCTTGTATATGTAATGTATAAATATATATAATAAATGTATATGTATCAAAGTATTTAATATTAGTGTTTCTTCATAGTCAAACTAACATTATATGCCTTTTACCGGATGGCTAATTACTTCACCAATAGAAATAATTGATTCCAGTATTGCTTCCTTTTTAGATTGAACAAGTCAGTGTGGATTATATATAAAAAGTCTCAACATCAATCTTTCAACATGTAACAATTTTATATAGAATTTTTTTGTGCACTAGTCCTTAGCCATAAATTTTTGATGCAATTTAACATTTTTTATCCTCATTATTTATGTTTCTATCATAAAGTTAATAGACTAGTTGATAAAAAGTATGCATCACATTGAGGGAGTTTTAGATTTTAGATTTACTTGCGTTTTCATCAATCCTATAAAGGAACTATAAATGCGTATTCTTCCATTTTTGATCGTGTTATGCAACTATAAAGGAATTTCAATCCTTGGAGCCGACAACCCTGTGCATAATACGTGATAAATAGCACAAAATTTGACAAAAGTAGCCGCTCGAAAATAGATGTTTTAACATAAAAGAAAAAAAAACGAAAAATAGTTTATGTATTCGTGATTATTAGGTTGGCGTATGGTGGCGTTTTCTAGCAGTTTCCCTTCACTTGTGGATTCGAGTTTCCCTTCAAAAATATGTCTATAAACGTTTGACTTGCTTAAGGGACAAGCACCCTTCAACTATCAATCCAAGTTCCTCTTTTAGTATTTTACGGCACCAAGATAGATCCAAACTCAACAATTTTCTTGAACATTTGGAAAGTGATAGGGCAGTGCATGGGCCAACTAATTTGACATTATTCAACAAAAGATCCATCAATGTCTAGAAGCTTCCCAGAATGCAGCAAATGCTTCATAGCTGCAAGAAAATCAGAATGTTTCAATACATTTGCAACCATTAGCAAGAAACATTAATCCAAGGTCTGTCAACTTTTCTAGGTTTGAGACGTTTAGTGAATGCAAATTAGTCCATGAATCACCAATAACTTTTAGAGCATAATTGGCCAAACTACTGACATTTGGCAAAATCAAGTTCCTTCATTGTTTGTCCACACGTAGACATCAACTCATTGTTTGTCCACACGTAGACATCAACTTCATTGTTTCCTCCAATACTCAAGTTCTAATCTTTATTTTCTTTATTTTATTCTCTTATTTTCCTTCTAATCGCCCCCTTTGAAGATTCATTCATTTGATTAATGGAAGGTGGATACATTGGAGGTGGTGGCGATGGAATTTTGTTTTACAAAAATCTACAACTCGCAACTGCCAACCACTATTTTCTAAGGCCAAGGCCTCCTTCGGCTACCGATAGGTTTTATAGAGGTTCACAAAACAATTTCTTCTTAAATCATGATTTTTTTATGGATAATATTTCGACTAATTCTCATTGATTTTTCGATTCTTCTAGTGGTTTTAGATTTTAGATTTTAAAAAGTGTGCATTACATTGAGGAATTTTAGATTTTAGATTTAAATGCGTTTTCATCAATCCTAATATATATAATGTAAAAAATAAATATGGCAACTTAAAAAAAATTAAGAAAGAAAATTTCAAGATTTAAGCATATGTTTTAGATATTTTTCTCTCTAAACATAAACTTTTTTTTCCTCTTTCTGTCAACAAACTTTTATTTTAACTATTTTCGTCTCTAAATTATTTTGGAGCGCTGATTTCGTAAAATTAGTGTAAAACTGATGGTATTCTGCAACTATTGATTGTGTTATACAAAAATGTGAAAAATGAAAAATAGCTTATATATTCGTGATTATCCTAAGGGTGATTAGCGCAAAATAATGCTATTAGGTTGGCGTATGGTGGTGTTTTCTAGTAGAGAAGCCAACTTCAATCCGATTACCTTCACTTGTGGATTCGAGTTTCCCTCCTGAAATACGTTTGTAATCTCTGTACAAATAACAAGTTTGGCCTCCTTAAAGGACAAGCAACGTCAACTATCAATCCAAGTGCCTCATTTAGTATTTTACGACACCAAGATAGATCCAAATTCAACAACTTTCTTGAACATTTAGCAAGCGATAGAGAGCGCATGAGGGGCCAACCAATTCGACATTATTCAACAAAAGATCCTTCAATGTCTCCCCGAAGCTTCCAAGAATGCATCAATTGTGTCATCGGTAAAACGGCTGCAAGAAAATCGGAGAGTTCCAATACATCTGCAACCAATAACAAGAAACATTAATTCAAGGTCTTTCAACTTTTCCATGTTTGAGAGGTTTAGTGAACGGAAATTAGTGCATGAATCACCAATAACTTTTAGTGCATAATTTGTCAAACTCATACAATTGGGAAAATCAAGTTCCTTCATTGTTTGTCCACACGTAGACATCAACTCACCAATGAAAAGATCAAATACAATATGAATTCAAGCAAATGGACAAGAGTTCCAAATGTTCAAATATCTTCGAGTGTAGGAACAACACACATTGCTTCTACGTTTTAGGCATTCATCAATATAAAGCTCCTTCATAATTGATCACAAAGAAGTGGCCAAGTGATCGATGCCAACATCCGTAACAATGGTTCGAGTGGCTCAAATTTATAGACTACAGACTAGGTGTTGATGCAAGAATTGTTTTTTAGCCTATAATCGGATAAACGAAACACTTCCTTTAGTTAGGGGAGATGATGCCTAATTTAGGCAAGTTATTCAAAAACGAGAGAAAATGGTTTTCTTATTAACTAATCAAGATGCAATTGTCTCGCAAATATAATGATAGTGAAAACACTAAGATCGAGAATATAACATCCTTATAAGATGATGATGAGCTATTAAGGAAATATGCTTGTCCCTTTTCCATTGCATTGAAAATGATTAGGGAACGAATCAAAAGATCATCGAGTTTGGGATGAGGAACTTATCAAATGGGAACCGAAACCATCAAGGAAAGGCCACGGTGTATCTAGGCACCTTGTACCTTCGTTCTTTCGGATCTTTCTTTGAAAGCGCTTTCAAGGAATGACGAGTCAATAGTTTCAATTGAACTTGTGCCCGATATCTTGGGACAAATAATCACCGGCATGCTCGTGATATTCGCAAAATGAATGTCGACACTTTCGTACTTCTTATAAGAGGATCACCACACGAAATACGTTTAATGGACACTACAAGGTTCACGAAGAAGAGTTTTCCACAGTATTTAGAAATTTCAACATAAAAGAATTGATGGTGTTTCAACTTTAATTAGGTAGTATTATTTCTTCATAAATTGTCTTGTAAAAAAAAGTAGTCTTATTGTTTATTAATAGTTAATCTTACCTTATAGTCCTTTTTTCGGAAAAATTAATTCACCAAAAGAAACAACCGATTCCAATACAGTCTTAACATAAAGTGGTCGAGTGCGTGCATATCCCCCCTATATATAAGAAAAAAAAATTACCCCACTTAGTTTCCTTACATACAAAAAAACAAAGCCCTTTTTGTTGGCTTTAAACCAGCCCATTTTATTTCTATTTTTTTCCCTCTCTTCTAATTACAGTTCAATCTACCATTTTGCGCTCCATTACTCAAGTTATAATCTAGAAACTTATCACATGAAACAAACCGCTTTTTTCTCTTGCTTAAAAATATTCTTTGTTTCTTTATTTTATTCTCTTATTTTCCTTCTAATCGCCCCCTTCGAAGATTCATTCATTTGATTAATGGAAGGTGGATACATTGGAGGTGGTGGCGACGAAATTTTTTTTTACAAAAATCTACAACTCGCAGTGCCAATCTCTATTTTCTAAGGCCAAGGCCTCCTTCGACTTCCAATAGGTTTTATAGAGGTTCACAAAACAATTTCTTCTTAAATCATGATTTTTTTATTCATAATATTTCGACTAATTCTCATTGATTTTTGGATTCTTCTAGTGGTTTTTTATTTTAGATTTTTAAAAAGTGTTCATTACATTGAGGAATTGTAGATTTTAGATTTAAATGCGTTTTCATCAATCCTAATATTTATAATGTAAAAAAAATAAATGTGGCAACTTAAAAAAATATTAAGAAAGAAAATTTCAAGATTTAAGCAATTGTTTTAGATATTTTTATCTCTAAACATTAACTTTTTTTTCCTCTTTCTGTCAACAAACTTTTATTTCAACTTTTTTCGTCTCTAAACTATTTTGGAGCGACTGATTTCGAAAAATTAGTGTAAAAGCTGATGGTATTCTCGCAACTATTGATTGTGTTATACAACTTTAAAGGCATTTCGATCATCGAGGGACCGACAACACGTGATAATTGACATAAGTAGCCGCCTCAAAAAAATATATATTTTTTTACAAAAAAAAGTGAAAAAAGAAAATAGATTATGTATTCGTGATTATCCTAAGGGTGATTAGCGCAAAATAATGCTATTAGGTTGGCGTATGGTGGTGTTTTCTAGTAGAGAAGCCAACTTGACCCGATTACCTTCACTTGTGGATTCGAGTTTCCCACGAAATACGTTTGTAATCTCTGTACAAATAACAAGTTTGACCTCGCTTAAAGGACAAGCAACGTCAACTATCAATCCAAGTGCCTCATTTAGTATTTTACGACACCAAGATAGATCCAAACTCAACAATTTTCTTGAACATTTAGCAAGCGATAGGGCGCGCATGGGCCCAACCAATTTGACATTATTCAACAAAAGATCCTTCAATGTCTCCCCGAAGCTTCCAAGAATGCATCAATTGTGTCATCGAGGAAACGGATGCAAGAAAATCGGAGTGTTCCAATACATCTGCAACCATTAACAAGAAACATTAATCCAAGGTCTTTCAACTTTTCCATGTTTGAGACGTGTAGTGAACGCAAATTAGTGCATGAATCACCAATAACTTTTAGTGCATAATTTGTCAAACTCATACAATTGGAAAAATCAAGTTCCTTCATTGTTTGTCCACACGTAGACATCAACTCACCAATGAAAAGATCAAATACAATCGAATTCCAAACGAATGAAAATAGTTCCAAATGTTCAAATATCTTCGATGCGAGAAAAACACACATTGCTTCTATGTTTAGGCACTCATCAATATAGAGCTCCTTCGAATTGATCCCCAAGAAGTGGCCAAGTGATCGAAGCCAACATCCGTAACAATGGATCGGTGGCTCAAATTTATAGACTAAAGACTAGGTGTTGATGCAAGAATTGTTTTTAGCCTATAATCGAAAAAACGAAACACTTCCTTTAGTTAGGGGAGATGATGCCTAATTTAGGCAAGCTATTCAAAAACAGAGCAAAGGGTTTTCTTATTAAGTAATCAAGATGCAATTGTCTTCAAATATAATGTTAGTGAAAATACTAAGATCGAGAATAGAACATCCTTATAAGATGATGATGAGCTATTAAGGAAATATGCTTGTCCCTTTTCGATTGCATTGAAAATGATTAGTAAACGAATCAAAAGATCATCGGTTTGGGATGAGAAACTTATCAAATGGAAACCGAAACCATCAAGCAAAGGCCACGCGTGTATCTAGGCACCTTGTACCTTCGTTGCTTTGGATCTTTCTTTGAAAGCGCTTTCAAGGAATGACGAGTCAGTGAGTTTCAATTGAACTTGTGCTCGATATCGTGAGAGAAATACTCACCGGCATGCTCTGTGATATTCGCAAAATGAATGTTAACACTTTCGAACTTCTTATAAGAGGATCACCACACAAAATACGTTTAAATGACTCTACAATAATTGATGGTGTTTCAACTTTAATTAGGTAGTATTATTTCTTCATAAATTGTCTTGTAAAAAAAATAGTCTTATTGTTTCTTAATAGTTAAACTTACCTTATAGTCCTTTTATCGGAAAAAAATTAATTCACCAATAGAAACAACTGATTCCAGTACAGTTTTAACATAAAGTGGTCGAGTGCGTGCATATCCCCCCCCATATATAAGAAAATATTACCCCACTTAGTTTCCTTACATACAAAAAACAAAGCCCTTTTTGTCGGGCTTTAAACCAAAGACGTTTTATTTCTATTTTTTCCCTCTCTTCTAATTACAGTTCAATCTACCATTTTGCGATCCATTACTCAAGTTATAATCTAGAAACTTATCACATGAAACAAACCACTTTTTCTCTTGCTTAAAAAATTCTTTATTTCTTTATTTTATTCCCTTATTTTCCTTCTAATCGCCCCCTTTGAAGATTCATTCATTTGATTAATGGAAGGTGGATACATTGGTGGTGGTGGCGACGGAATTTGTTTTTACAAAGATCTACAACTCGCAAATGCCAATCTCTATTTTCTAAGGCCAAGGCCTCCTTCGACTACCGATTGGTTTTATAGAGGTTCACAAAATAATTTCTTCTTAAATCATGATTTTTTTATGGATAATATTTCGACTAATTCTCATTGATGTTTTCGATTCTTCTAGTGGTTTTAGATTTTAGATTTTAAAAAGTGTGCATTACATGAGGAATTTTAGATTTAAATGCGTTTTCATAAATCCTAATATATATAATGTAAAAAATAAATATGGAAACTTAAAAAAATTAAGAAAGAAAATTTCAAGATTTAAGCATATGTTTTAGATATTTTTATCTCTAAACATAAACTTTTTTTACCTCTTTCTGTCAACAATCTTTTATTTTAACTATATTCGTCTCCAAACTATTTTGGAGCGACTGATTTCGTAAAATTAGTGCAGAACTGATGGTATTCTGCAACTATTGATTGTGTTATACAACTTTAAAGGCATTTCAGTAACTGGGACCGACAACACGTGATAAATAGCACAAAATTTGACAAAAGTAGCCGCCTGAAAAAAAAAATATTTTTTACAAAAAAGTGAAAAATAGCTTATGTATTCGTGAATATCCTAAGGGTGATTAGCGCAAAATAATGCTATTAGGTTGGCGTATGGTGGTGTTTTCTAGCAGAGAAGCCAACTTCAGTCCGATTACCTTCACTTGTGGATTCGAGTTTCCCTCCTGAAATACGTTTGTAATCTCTGTACAAATAACAAGTTTGACCTGCTTAAAGGACAAGCAACGTCAACTATCAATCCAAGTGCCTCATTTAGTATTTTACGACACCAAGATAGATCCAAACTCAACAATTTTCTTGAACATTTAGCAAGTGACAGGGCCGTGCAGGGGCCAACGAATTTGGCATTATTCAACAAAAGATCCTTCAATGTCTCCCCGAAGCTTCCAAGAATGCATCAATTGTGTCATCGGTGAAACGGATGCAAGAAAATCGGAGTGTTCCAATACATGCAACCATTAACAAGAAACATTATTCCAAGGTCTTTCAACTTTTCATGTTCGAGACGTTTAGTGAACGCATATTAGTGCATGAATCACCAATAACTTTTAGTGCATAATTTGTCAAACTCATACAATTGGAAAAATCAAGTTCCTTCATTGTTATCCACACGTAGACATCAACTCACCAATGAAAAGATCAAATACAATCTGAATTCCAGCAACAGACACGAGTTCCAAATGTTCAAATATCTTCAGTGCAGGAACAACACACATTGCTTCTATGTTTAGGCATTCATCAATATAGAGCTCCTTCAGAATTGATCCCCAAGAAGTGGCCAAGTGATCGATGACAACATCCGTAACAATGGATCAGTGGCTCAAATTTATAGACTACAGACTAGGTGTTGATGCAAGAATTGTTTTTAGCCTATAATCAGATAAACGAATCACTTCCTTTAGTTGGGGAGATGATGCCTAATTTAGGCAAGCTATTCAAAAACAGGGCAAAGGGTTTTCTTATTAAGTAATTATGATGCAATTGTCTGCAAATATAATGATAGTGAAAAGACTAAGATCGAGAATAGAACATCCTTATAAGATGATGATGAGCTATTAAGGAAATATGCTTGTCCCTTTTCGATTGCAGTGAAAATGATTAGGGAACGAATCAAAATATCATCAGTTTGGGATGAGAAACTTATCAAATGGGAACCGAAACCATCAAGGAAAGGACACAGTGTATCTAGGCACCTTGTACCTTCGTTGCTTGGATCTTTCTTTGAAAGAGCTTTCAAGGAATGACCAGTCAATAGTTTTAATTGAACTTATGCCGGATATCTTGAGCCAAATACTCACTGGCATGCTCTGTGATATTCGCAAAATGAATGTCGACACTTTCGAACTTCTTATAAGAGGATCACCACACGAAATACGTTTAAAGGACTCTACAAGGTTAACGTAAGAAGAGTTTTCCATAGTATTTGGAAATTTCAACATAAAAAGAATTGATGGTGTTTCAACTTTAATTAGGTAGTATTATTTCTTCATAAATTGTCTTGTAAAAAAAAGTAGTCTTATTGTTTCTTAATAGTTAAACTTACCTTATAGTCCTTTTATCGGAAAAAAAATTAATTCACCAATAGAAACAACTCGATTCCATTACAGTCTTAACATAAAGTGGTCGAGTGCGTGCATACACCCCCATATATAAGAAAATATTACCCCGAGTTAGTTTCCTTACATACTAAACACAAAGCCCTTTTTGCGGGCTTTAAACCCAAGACGTTTTTATTTCTATTTTATCCCTCTCTTCTAATTACAGTTCAATCTACCATTTTGCGATCCATTACTCAAGTTATAATTTAGAAACTTATGGCATAAAACAAACCACTTTTTCTCTAGCTTAAAAAAATTCTTTATTTCTTTATTTTATTCCCGTATTTTCCTTCTAATCGCCCCCTTTGAAGATTCATTCATTTGATTAATGGAAGGTGGATACATTGGTGGTGGTGGCGACGGATTTTGTTTTTACAAAAATCTACAACTCATGTCTGCCAATCTCTATTTTCTAAGGCCAAGGCCTCATTCGACTACCGATAGGTTTTATAGAGGTTCACAAAATAATTTCTTCTTAAATCATGATTTTTTTTATGGATAATATTTCGACTAATTCTCATTGATTTTTCTATTCTTCGAGTGGTTTTAGATTTTAGATTTTTAAAAAGTGTGCATTACATTGAGGAATTTTAGATTTAAATGCGTTTTCATAAATCCTAATATATATAATGTAAAAAAATAAATATGGAAACTTAAAAAAAATTAAGAAAGAAAATTTCAAGATTTAAGCATATGTTTTAGATATTTTTATCTCTAAACATAAACTTTTTTTACCTCTTTCATCAACAATCTTTTATTTTAACTATATTCGTCTCTAAACTATTTTGGAGCGACTGATTTCGTAAAATTAGTGTAGAACTGATGGTATTCTGCAACTATTGATCGTGTTATACAACTTTAAAGGCATTTAATGAATCAGGGGCCGACAACACGTGATAAATAGCACAAAATTTGACAAAAGTAGTCACTGGGAAAAAAAAATATTTTTTTACAAAAAAGTGAAAAATAGCTTATGTATTCGTGAATATCCTAAGGGTGATTAGCGCAAAATAATGCTATTAGGTTGGCGTATGGTGGTGTTTTCTAGTAGAGAAGCCAACTTCGATCCGATTACCTTCACTTGTGGATTCGAGTTTCCCTCCCGAAATACGTTTGTAATCTCTCGTACAAATAACAAGTTTGGCCTCCTTAAAGGACAAGCAACGCCAACTATCAATCCAAGTGCCTCATTTAGTATTTTACGACACCAAGATAGATCCAAATTCAACAACTTTCTTGAACATTTAGCAAGCGATAGAGGCAGCGCAGGGGGCCAACCAATTCGACATTATTCAACAAAAAGATCCTTCAATGTCTCCCCGAAGCTTCCAAGAATGCATCAATTGTGTCATCGGTAAAACGGCTGCAAGAAAATCGGAGAGTTCCAATACATCTCGCAACCAATAACAAGAAACATTAATTCAAGGTCTTTCAACTTTTCCATGTTTGAGAGGTTTAGTGAACGGAAATTAGTGCATGAATCACCAATAACTTTTAGTGCATAATTTGTCAAACTCATACAATTGGGAAAATCAAGTTCCTTCATTGTTTGTCCACACGTAGACATCAACTCACCAATGAAAAGATCAAATACAATATGAATTCAAGCAACATGACAAGAGTTCCAAATGTTCAAATATCTTCGATGCAGAACAACACACATTGCTTCTACGTTTTAGGCATTCATCAATATAAAGCTCCTTCATAATTGATCACAAAGAAGTGGCCAAGTGATCGATGCCAACATCCGTAACAATGGTTCGATGGCTCAAATTTATAGACTACAGACTAGGTGTTGATGCAAGAATTGTTTTTAGCCTATAATCGATAAACGAAACACTTCCTTTAGTTAGTGAGATGATGCCTAATTTAGGCAAGTTATTCAAAAACAGAGAAAATGGTTTTCTTATTAACTAATCAAGATGCAATTGTCTGCAAATATAATGATAGTGAAAACACTAAGATCGAGAATATAACATCCTTATAAGATGATGATGAGCTATTAAGGAAATATGCTTGTCCCTTTTCCATTGCATTGAAAATGATTAGGGAACGAATCAAAAGATCATCAGTTTGGGATGAGGAACTTATCAAATGGGAACCGAAACCATCAAGGAAAGGCCACGGTGTATCTAGGCACCTTGTACCATCGTTGCTAGATCTTTCTTTGAAAGCACTTTCAAGGAATGACGAGTCAATAGTTTCAATTGAACTTGTGCCTGATATCTTGAGACAAATACTCACTGGCAAGCTCTATGATTTTCGCAAAATGAATGTCGACACTTTCGAACTTCTTATAAGAGGATCACCACACGAAATACGTTTAAAGGACTCTACAAGGTTCACAGAAGAAGAGTTTTCCATAATATTTGGAAAATTCAACATAAAATAATTGATGGTGTTTCAACTTTAATTAGGTAGTAGTATTTCTTCTTAAATTGTCTTGTAAAAAAGTAGTCTTATTGTTTCTTAATAGTTAAACTTACCTTATAGTCCTTTTATCTGAAACAAATTAATTCACCAAAAGAAACAACTGATTCCAGTACAGTCTTAACATAAAGTGGTCGAGTGCATGCATATCCCCCATATATAAGAAAATATTACCCCACTTAGTTTCCTTACATTAAAAAAACAAAGCTCTTTTTTGTCGGGCTTTAAACCCAAAGACATTTTATTTCTATTTTTTTCCCTCTCTTCTAATTACAGTTCAATCTACCATTTTGCGATTCATTACTCAAGTTATAATCTAGAAACATATCACATGAAACAAACCACTTTTTCTATTGCTTAAAAAAATTCTTTATATCTTTATTTTATTCTCTTATTTTATTTTCCTTCTAATCGCCCCCTTTGAAGATTCATTCATTTGATTAATGGAACGTGGATACATTGGAGGTGTCGGCGACGGAATTGTTTTTTACAAAAATCTACAACTCGCAGCTGCCAATCTCTATTTTCTAAGGCCAAGGCCTCCTTCGGCTACTGATAGGTTTTACAGAGGTTCGCAAAACAATTTCTTCTTAAATCATGAATTTTTATGGATAATATTTCGACTAATTCTCATTGTTTTTTTCGATTCTTCTAGTGGTTTTAGATTTTAGATTTTAAAAAGTGTGCATTACATTGAGGAATTTTAGATTTTAGATTTAAATGCGTTTTCATCAATTCTAATATATATATTGTAAAAAAATAAATATGGCAACTTAAAAAAAATTAAGAAAGAAAATTTCAAGATTTAAGCATTTGTTTTAGATATTTTTATCTCTAAACATAAACTTTTTTTTCCTCTTTTCATTTAACAAACTTTTTACTTTAATTATTTTCGTCTCTAAACTATTTTTAGAGCGACTGATTTCGTAAAATATGCGTAAAATTGTGGTATTCTCGCAACTATTGATTGTGTTATAAAACTTTAAAGGCATTTTCGACCATCTGGGGCCGACAAAGACGTGATAAATAGCACAAAATTTGACAAAAGTTGCCACTCTGAAAAAAATATATATTTTTTAACAAAAAAAGCTGAAAAATGCAAAAATAGCTTATGTATTCGTGATTATCCTAAGGGTGATTAGCGCAAAATAATGCTATTAGGTTGGCGTATGGTGGTGTTTTCTAGTAGAGAATCCAACTTCGATCCGATTACCTTCACTTGTGGATTCGAGTTTCCCTCCCGAAATACGTTTGTAATCTCTGTACAAATAACAAGTTTGACCTCGCTTAAAGGGCAAGCAACGTCAACTATCAATCTAGGTGCCTCATTTAGTATTTTACGACACCAAGATAGATCCAAACTCAACAACTTTCTTGAACATTTAGCAAGCGATAGTAGCGCAGAGGGCCAACCAATTTTACATTATTCAACAAAAGATCCTTCAATGTCTCCCGAAGCTTCCAAGAATGCATGAATTGTGTTCCAATACATCTGCAACCATTAATAAGAAACATTATTCCAAGGTCTTTCAACTTTTCCATGTTTTAGACATTTAGTGAACGCAAATTAGTGCATGAATCACCAATAACTTTTAGTGCATAATTTGTCAAACTCATACAATTAGAAAAATCAAGTTCCTTCATTGTTTGGCCACACGTAGACATCAACTCACCAATGAAAAGATCAAATACAATCTGAATTCCAGACAATGAGACAAGAGTTCCAAATGTTCAAATATCTTCATTGCGGGAACAACACACATTGCTTCTATGTTTAGGCATTCATCAATATAGACCTCCTTGGGAATTGATCCAAAAGAAGTGGCCAAGTGATCGATGTCAGCATACTGTAACAAGGGATAAGTGGCTCAAATTTATAGACTACGGACTAGGTGTTGATGCAAGAATCGCTTTTAGCCTATAATCGGATAAACGAAACACTTCGCTTCGAGTTAGGGAGATGATGCCTAATTTAGGCAAGCTATTCAAAAAACAGAGCAAAGGGGTTTTCTTATTAAGTAATCAAGATGTAATTGTCTGCAAATATAATGATAGTGAAAAGACTAAGATCGAGAATAGAACATCCTTATAAGATGATGATGAGCTATTAAGGAAATATACTTGTTCCTTTTCGATTGCATTAAAAATGATTAGGGAACGAATCAAAAGATCATCAGTTTGGGATGAGAAACTTATCAAATGGGAACCGAAACCATCAAGGAAAGGCCACAGTGTATCTAGGCACCTTGTACCTTCGTTGCTGGATCTTTCTTTGAAAGCGCTTTCAAAGAATGACGAGTCAATAGTTTCAATTGAACTTGTGCCTGATATCTTGAGACAAATACTCACTAACATGCTCGCGCAAAATGAATGTCGACACTTTCGATCTTCTTATAAGAGGATCACCACACGAAATACGTTTAATGGACTCTACAAGGTTTACAGAAGAAGAGTTTCCATAGTATTTGGAAAGTTCAACATAAATGAATTGATGGTGTTTCAACTTTAATTAGGTAGTATTATTTCTTCTTAAATTGTCTTGTAAAAAAAAGTAGTCTTATTGTTTCTTAATAGTTAAACTTACCTTATAGTCCTTTTTGTCGGAAAAAAAATTAATTCACCAAAAGAAGCATTTGATTCCAGTATAGTCTTAACATAAAGTGGTCGAGTGCATGCGGATCCCCTCTCTATTTTAGAAAAATAAATCTCACTTATTTTCCTTTCATACAAAAAAAAACCTTTTTCTCTTACCTAAACAGTCTTTATTTCTTTATTTTTATATTTTATTCTCTTCTCATTCTAATAGGCCCTTATGAAGCTTCATTCCTTTTATCAATGGAATGTGGATACATTGGAGGTGGTGGCGATGACAATTTTTCCTACAAAAATTTACAACTCGTGGACGCCCAACCTCTATTTACTAAGGCAAACGCTTCCTTCGGCTATCGATAGGGTTTTTAGGGGTTCACAAAACCATTTCTTCTTAAATCATGATTTTTTTAATGAATAATATTTCGACTATTTCTCATTGATATTTTGATTCTTATAGTAATTTCGTTGTTGGTGTTGCATGGTTGTTAATACATGATGGCGGCCATGCAAGAGGAGTCTCACGCCTTCTTCCGTGGTAATTTCTATAAAACATTAGTTATTTTGAAAATTTATAAAACATAATGTTATTCTCGTGCATAAATCGTGGTGCTTAAGCTAGCGTGTATATGTTGTATATATAAATATATAATAAATGTATATTTATCAAAGTATTTAATATTAGTGTTTCTTCATAGTCAAACTCACATTATATGCCTTTAAGCGGATTAAAAAATTAATTCACCAATAGAAATAAATGATTCAACATCAATATTTCGACATGTAACAATTTTATGTAGAATCTTTGTGCACTAGTCCTTATCCATAAATTTTCGATGCGATTTAACATTGTTTATCATAATTAATTAAGTTTCTATCATAAAATTAATCGACTAGTTGATAAAAAGTTGCATCACATTTAGGAGGTTTAGATTTTAGATTCAAATACGTTTCCATCAATCCTAATATATATATATATATATATATATATATATATATATATATATAATGTAAAAAAAATCTGGTAACTTAAAAAAATTTAAGAAATAAAAAAAATCAAGATTTAGACATTTTTAGTTATTTTTATCTTTAAACATAAACTATTTTTTTTCTCTTTCTATCAACAAACTTTTATATTAGCTATTTTTTCTCTAACCTATTTTGGAGCGACTACTTTCGTTTGATTAGGGTAAAACTGATGGTGTTTTACCAATTTTGATCGTGTTATGCAACTTTAAGGCATTTCAATCCTTGGGACGACAACATGTGCAGAAAACATGCTAAAAAGTTATCAGAAATCACTCGTTTTACATTAATTGGACAAAAGAAGCCGCCCAAAAATAAAAAAAATTTACAGAAGAGAAAATAAACGAAAAATCATTTTTTATTCGTGATTATCCTAGGGGTGAATAGCGCAAAAGAATGCTATTACATTGGCGTATTGTGGTGTTTTGTAGTAGCGGAACTAACTTCATTTTGATTCCATTCACTTGTGGATTCGAGTGTCCCTTCAAAAAATACACTTGTAATAGTTAAGAAGGTCGAAGCTCGGTGGAGCTCACCTTCGCCCACGACCGAGAGGTCGCGAGGTCGACACGGCTTGTCCCCAAATTACTAACCCACACCCCTACCCCACAAAAAAAAGAAAAAAAAACACCGTAATATGTGTATAACACAAAAGTTTGCCCAGTTTAAGGGACAAGCAATCGTCAATTATCAATCAAAGTGCCCCATTTGGTATTTTACGACACCAAGATAAATCCAAACTCAACAACTTTATTGAACATTTGGCAATCGATAGGTCACCTGCAGAGTGTAAGCCCTGAGGGCGAACGAACTGCTTTTTGATATTGGACAAACATTTGATGTTGTGTCTAATGATCTTAATCTTTGTGATAGAATATTGGAAATCTTGTAGGAAGCTCTAAGTACTTCAATCAAGCCATGTTCAAGATTCAAAGTCATACTATTCAAGGCTCTTCTATGAAGATTGAAGATTGAAGACTTAGTTTGGTTAGTTTAGCTTTGTCGTCATTAGTCGTAATCTTTAAAGCTCTAACCAAAGCTCTTATGAACATAAGCTTCTCACTCTAGTCTTGCATACATGATTTCATAAACACGTTTTCAAAAGGCAAAAGTTTCAAATGTGTTCTTATCAAAAAAGCCTTTGATTTCATAGATAAGTCTTTTAGAAAAGTTTTCCAAGTGTTCTTACTTGTTACCTTTTAGGAAAACCTTTTTAGACTTTTAAAAGACTTCAAAAGATTTCAAAACGTGTGAAAAATCACTTTGGAAGTTCGGTCAACCGAGCTCAAGTTCGGTTGAACCGCCGAGAAACCGAGAGTTTTGAAATATGGCTTCGGTCGACCATGAGGCGCTTCGGTCGACCTAAGCATGGGGTCGGTCGACCGACCTCGTGTGAGGTTGAACCCAAGTTCGGTTCGGTCATCCGAGTGGTCGTTCGGTCAACCGAACTCGCTTTTAAACTAGCCGCTTTTTTGACCCAGTCTGAGAGTCGCTTTTTCAGCCATATTTGAAATGTATAAATACTCCAAAGCTAGAGAAACATTCCAAGGCTAGCATATCAAATATTCATTGATCTCTCATCAAGCCAAAACACTTTCAAAGCAAAAATACTCTTCATCCTTATGATCTAAAGCATTCAAGAGTATTCTTTCAAAAGCAAGACAAAGAGTGGACTTCATATGTTCAAGAGCTAAATTGTTTGTGCTTCAAAGGTACTATATCTTTCACTTAGAAGAGTGAACAACCTTGTACTTAACCTTTCTTAATTCCCTTTCTTAGTGATAGGGTTATTATTGTAAGTCCCTACTTTGTGTGGGCATCCTTTGGTTGTAAAGTCCTACTTTGTGTGGGCAATTGTAAAAGTCCTACTTTGTGTGGGCATCTTCTTAGTGAAGTGTTTGAAATCCTTGGGTGCGGCTCAAGGTAGTGGATGTAGATTCTAAGTGAATCGAACCACTATAAATCCTTTGTCTTGTTGATTGGGTTTTGCTTTAGCCTTTGTTCATATTGCTTATACTTTCACTTGCATTGCAAAGATTCGAAAAAAAGTTGCCAAGTTTAGTTAAAACCCAATTCACCCCCCTCTTGTGTTTTACAATTGGTATCGAGCCTCGTCTTCAATTTTAGTCTAACCACTAGAAGTAAAGATCATGGCCGGTATTTCGCTTTAGCCTACCAAGAGGGTTCTTCTACAAATAGACCACCACTCTTTGATGGAAACAATTATAATGCTTGGAAAAACCGATTCAAGATATATGTGTGCTCCATTGATTATTCTCTATGGCATATATTTGAAGAAGGTCCTTTTATTCCATTGAAGATTGTTGATGGTACTTTAATGTCAAAACCGGATAATGAGCTAAATGAAGTTGAGTCCAAGAAAATGACTCGAAATTATATGGCAATGAACATTCTAAGTTGTGCCTTGAATCCGGGATGAGTACAACCGTGTTCGTGGAAGCAAATCGGCTCATGCCATGTGGAAAATGCTTGAAGTTACTCATGAAGGCACAAATCAAGTGAAAGAGTCAAAGTTGAATTTACTAGTTAGAGAGTTTGAGCTATTCACCATGGAGCCAAATGAATCAATCAATGAGATGAATACAAGATTCACCAATGTGGTAAATGGTTTGAAGTCATATGGTAAAGATTACACTTTGGGTGAAATAAATAGGAAGATTCTCAACTCTCTTCCCAAAAGTTGGGAAGGAAAAGCTCTAGTCATTGAAGAAGCCAAGGATTTGAAAACATATCCTACGGAGGAGCTTATTGGTTCTCTTCTCACATATGAGCTAACTCACAAAAAGGAAGAGCGTATTGACAAGTCCAAGATGAATATTGCTCTAAAATCTTTTCTTGATCTAGAGGAATCAAATTGCTCAAGTGATGAGGAAGACATCAACCTAGATGATGAGACTATGGATTTAATGGTAAAACGAATGAAAAAGATGTTTTCCTGGGAAAGGAAGAAAATTCCATCAAAATAGAAGAGAACTAAATCCTAATGGGATGGAATGCTATGAGTGTGGAAGTAATCAACATCTCTTAGGAAATTGCCCAACCGCCAAAGCAAAGGGGCCTCAAGGAAGACAAAAAGAAAAAAATTCTTCAAATCAAAGAATGCAAAGGGCATGCTATGCACATGGGATCAAGATGAGAGAGAAAATGAAGAAGGAGAGGAAAACTCAAATGTTTGCTTCATGGCTTTTGGTAATGAGGTACATCTTTCTCCCTCCCCTTCATATTCTAATGATGATGATGATGAGGAAGATCCTAATGAGCTTTTATATGATATGTATGAGCAAATGAAAAAAAATGTGCAAAGCAAAAACAAAGAGATGAAACTTAAAATTGAATCCTTGCTTGATGAAAGATCAAAGTTGATTAATGAAAATGAAAAATTGTGTGATGATGTTAAATGCTTGAAATGTGAAAATGAAAATCTCATTACTACTTGCAAAACATCTTCATTACAATACAAAGAAGCATGTGATAAAATGTCATCTCTTGAATGTCAACTTGTTGAATTTGATAGTTTGAAAATCAAAGTTGTTGAGCTTACTTCACTAGTTGACAAGTTCTCCAAAGGAACACAAAAGCTTGATCATATTCTTGTTATGCAACGTGCTTCACATGATAGACATGGTCTTGGTTATAATGCTAATCACTTTGATCATGCTAGCTTTTCTAAGTTGCCTAAGAATAACTTTGTGCATGCTAGTTCCTCACATAGGCAAAATAGATATCATGAGCATGTTCACAAATCTTCTAAGCCACACAACTTGTTGCACTTATTGTGGAAAACATGGTCATTTTAGTGTTAGATGCCATGTGAAGAAGAAGATTGAAAAAGGGGTTAAAACGGTTTGGAGAGTTAAGCGTACTTTAACTAACCCCCATGGACCCAAACAAAAGTGGGTACCAAAAGCTACTCCTCCCTCGAGTTTATAGGTTCTTATAGAGATGTATGCCACAAAGCTTCAATGGAATTGATTCAAAGAGAAGTGGCATTGGGGAGAAGTCAAAGGAGATGTGCGCAAAGGAAGAAATTCAAAAGCACTCCTTAACACTTGGATTCTCAAAGCTCAAATGTTAATCAATTGGAGAACCAAGTTTCTTAGATTCCAAGAGCAAAGCATCAAGTGATGACAAGAACCAAAGTGTCAATCAATATCTTCATCACTTGGTAAGAAAGCAAAGGTATCAAAATCACCTTTTCTTAACACTTTAATTAATGTGGTTAAGTGTTTTTGATATATATATTTTTATATGCTTGCTCTTATATATGGTGCATCTCACATGCTTGAATTCAATAATTATATAGATGATCTTTAGCATGCTCTTGATTATCCATGTCTATTGAGCTAAGGTATCTATGAGATGTAGCATATGCAACTTGATTGATTCTTGGTTTGATATGTCATATTCATTTAAGAATCCATCTAGTTGTCCTTGGTTTTTGATCCTTAAGCAAATATGTGTTTACTTGAGAAATTGAGCTAATCTTGAAGGACCTTTGAAAAGGTACCAAATTAGTTCTCAAGAATTCCTTGTAGGTAACAAAGAGTTCTAAACTTCAAGAAGAAGATATGAACTACAAGGAATGGCACAAATGAGCTAAGACTCCAAGAAAAGAGTCAAATGACAAGGATCACAAGATTGTAGAGGATTCATCAAAGAAAAGTCACCCATCAATGATGACTCTACACTTGTCATGAAAAGAAGAGGAGATTACCTTCATCTCATCAATCAAGGATGAACATCAAAGAAAGTGGAGCAATCATAAGTCAACCTCTCAATGAGCATCAAATGAAAGTGATCACACAAAAAGCCTCAATGGACTTGATTGATAAAGAAGATCAACCAATATGGTAAGAAGTCCAAGCTCAAAGAGCATTGAGGTACAAGGCTTAACTCATCCCTTGTAGGTGATCATGGTTTTGTGTTTGATCCTTTTGTGCTCAAATTTAAACCCCCTCACTCTATAATTAGTGTATTATGCTTTGGGGGAGTTTGTTATATGCTTTGCTATGCTTTTACTTGATCTTCATTGCATATAGGGGGTTTATGTTTATATTCAAGTCTTTAGCATTAATCTTATGTGGTTGATCGTCTAGATGCTTGACTTAGGATGTAACTGTGTTTGTGGCATTGATTATGCCATGGGTTGTGTCTATTTGATTGTTTGGAAGTGGCACAACCTAAGAGGGAGTTTTTCAAATGTTTTCAACTCATACCTCCTCAAAATATGTGATGTATGCTCAATTATTCATATTTTACATCATCACATCACTTGTTAGCTTGTTTTTCATCTTTTTTATCTTATAGCCAACTTGTGTAAGTTATTTTGGAAGTTATATGTGTTATAAATGTTTATGTCTTCTATTGGTATCACATATACTTTTCCTTAATAACTATGAGATCATATTCTTTACAAGTGGTATAATACTTTCATATCCTTTGTGATCTCATTTAAGTTTTTGGTTAGTCTTGCTTCAAGAGTTGTTGTACTCATTTAGCTAACCATTAACTTGTTAGAGGAATGTACTCAAAGTGTTTTCTTACACTTCCTCTACTTCTTTTGGTTGTGATACTTATGCTTAACTTATGTATTCATTGTATCACTTCCACTAGTACTTTGTTAGCTATATTTTCAAACGTATTTTACAATTGGCTATATTTACAATTGGTATCATGTTTTACAATTGGTCAATTTGTATCATACTTGGTTTTATCTCAAATAGCTAACTATCGTATGTTTGATAAACGAGGGAGATTGTTCTTAAAGGTTATATTCCTATCTCGCTTTGTTTTTAGCTTTGGTTGATATTCTTTTTTGAGCCATAAATAACCTTTTTTTTATGTGTCATTATGGACTCTTTGTATTTTGAAATCAACCAAGCTTATTCAAAAAGATCATTCTTCAAGAAAAAATGGTGTATTAACTATGGAGTTTGTAGTCTTTTTGATTATGCCAAAGGGAGAAAAAATGTGTATTAATCTTGCTAAAATGTGTATTAATCATTATTAATCTTGCTAAAATGTGTATTAATCTTTGTGTATTAATCATGTATCCTTTCCGGCATGTTTTTGAGGGGAGCTTTTTATATATCCTTTGTCTCAAAACATATTAGATGGAAGGAAGGAGGCAAGAGGATGGTTGGTAAATAGGGCTCTTCTATGAGTCCCTAGTTTATATGGCAAAAGAACTTATAATGCTAGTGCTTATGTCTTTGCATATATTTGTCTTTACAATTGGTATCATATACAATTGGTATCTTCTAAGCATTAGTCTTTTGTACTTATTTGTTCTTAGATCCTTTTGCCATGCTTCCATGTACTTACATTGTCCATATTCTATCTTATTACATCAAAGTTTGTCATAATCAAAAAGGGGAGATTGTAAGCCCTAAGGGTGAACGAACTCGTTTTTGATATTGGACAAACATTTGATGTTGTGTCCTAATGATCTTAATCTTTGTGATAGAATATTGGAAATCTTGTAGGAAGCTTTAAGTACTTCAATCAAGCCGTGTTCAAGATTCAAAGTCATACTATTCAGGGCTCTTTCCTATGAAGATTGAAGATTGAAGACTTAGTTTGGTTAGTTTAGCTTTATCGTCATTAGTCGTAATCTTTTTAAAGCTCTAACCAAAGCTCTTATGAACATAAGCTTCTCACTCTAGTCTTGCGTACATGATTTCATAAACACGTTTTCAAAAGGCAAAAGTTTCAAATGTGTTCTTATCAAAAAAAGCCTTTGATTTCATAGATAAGTCTTTTAGAAAAGTTTTCCAAGTGTTCTTACTTGTTACCTTTTAGGAAAACCTTTTTTAGACTTTAAAAGACTTGCAAAAAGATTTCAAAAGCGTGTGAAAAATCACTTTGGAAGTTCGGTCAGCGAGCTCAAGTTCGGTTGAACCGTCGAGCGAGAGTTTTGAAATATGGCTTTCGGTCGACCATGAGGCAGTTGGTCGACCTAAGCATAGGTCGATCGACGACCTGTGTGAGGATTGAACCGAAGTTGGTTCGGTCATCACAGTGGTGGGTTCGGTCAGCAGAACTCTGTTTTAAACTAGCTGGGTTTTTTGACCCGTTGGAGAGTCGTTTTCAGCCATATTTGAAATGTATAAATACTCCAAAGCTAGAGAAACATTCGAGGCTAGCATATCAAATATTCATTGATCTCTCATCAAGCCAAAACACTTTCAAAAGCAAAATACTCTTCATCCTTATGATCTAAAGCATTCAAGAGTATTTACTTTCAAAGCAAGACAAAGAGTGGACTTCATATGTTCAAGAGCTAAATTGTTTGTGCTTCAAAGGGTACTATATCTTTCACTTAGAAGAGTGAACAACCTTGTACTTAACCTTTCTTAATTCACTTTCTTAGTGATAGGGGTTATTGTGTAAGTCCTACTTTGTGTGGGCATCGCTTTTGGTTGTAAAGTCCCTACTTTGTGTGGGCAATTGTAAAAAGTCCTACTTTGTGTGGGCATCTTCTTAGTGAAGTGTTTGAAATCTTGGGTGCGGCTCGAGGTAGTGGATGTAGATTCTAAGTGAATC